>OLKM01001372.1:0-37500 GCA_900291075.1 Melanogrammus aeglefinus | reverse complement strand
TCCGGCTCAAGTAGAACCAGGAGCGCTGGCTTCCAATTGGCTGCCTCCCCATTTGCTCTTTACTTTAACATACCTGACTGCTGTGGGACTCACTACAGTTGCAGCCCACATGCATAGGACTTGAACATGCCATTTAACGATGTAGCAAAGCGGTTGTGGTTGAATTGGTTACATTCATATCCTCGTCACCTTATCTTCGTCCAAATCAGTCCTGCTTGTTGTGAGCCCGTGTCTGGTCGTGAAGGCACGGATGGATCTTAAATGGTTGTGTGTCTGCGTGTGTGCGCGTCTGACCCTGTTTCTTCAGCATCTGGTAGGCGTCCAGGATCTTGGCCTCGTCGGGGAGCCCCAGGGTCCAGCTGTAGATGAGCTCCAGAACCTTCTGCTTCACCGGCTCTGGGGACCGCGAGCCCAGGTACTGGGGGGGTTCAGGGGGGTCAGAGGTCAAACATGGGGCTCATGGGGACCCCAAGCCCAGGGACTTGGGTCGCCAGGGGGGGTCAGGGGTCAAACATGGGGCTTGTGACACGACAGGGGCGCTAAACCTGACCTCATGTAAACCTGACCTCATGCTTTCACGATGTATCTCCTGTTGTGTGTTTTATCCTGCTCTATGTCTATGTTTTGTGTTATTTTGTATCTTGAATATCATTTGTATGTATTTTGATTCTGTGTTCTTATATAAAACAAACTTTTAATGACACCATATAAAGGGCAATTCAATAACACTACGCAGGACGTAGGGTGTCAACTAGGGTTGCCGCGGTGTGGACATTTTCACACCGAGTAGTACACTCGTGTCAACACCGGTATTGCCGAGTATAAACGGTATAAACTTTGAAACGAGGTCAACCGCCATCTTCTCCGTCAACTCTCCTCTCACTCTCGGTGACAGCGTCTAGCAGAGCGCCAATTCTCGGTGACAGCGTCTTATAACGTTCTATATATAATAGCATAACATAATATCACAGCCAAAAGCTCTGCGCATCTCCGGATGGCCGTAGCGCGGGGAGCTCTCGTAGGGATTGGGCTTAGCGGGGTTTGTTTACCGGTGTTGCTATGGTTACAGGTCTTGTGTGTTCCAACGGTTTATTAGGTAGCCTATCTATGAGGTTCGCATATTTTTTTTTTTACGAAAAAACACATCAACAATGAAACTGTGCATGACAAACTGCAGAACTTCAAATAAAAAAACAAAACAAAAAAAAAACTTGGTGTTGCCGGTGTGCAATACCGAGAACTCGCCTCAACACCGGTAACACTGGTAATACCGTATACCGCGGCGACCCTAGTGTCAACATAACTCAACGTAACATGTGCGCGTGTGTACTCGTGCGTGCATGCGTTTTTCTGTGACTGACTGTGTGTGTGCATACACATGCGCCTTACCTTGGGCGACACCACCTTGATGAGCTCGTTGAGGAAGCGGAACTTGCCCACCTCGCTGTGGAAGCGCTTCCCACAGGCCTTCATACACGTCTCCAGAACCTGCAGGACAGACGCACAACAGACACACACCCGGTACTGAGCCACACACTATAGGAACCCACAACCCTGGCAGAGGTAATTCTACGCTGTATGACATGAGACCTCCAGGACCCAACTCAAGTCTGGCCACAATACAACAGAACATCAGCTGGTATAAAAGACAGACCCCCCCCCCGTCCTAGCACCAGCACTCACCAGCAGGGCCTGCATGGACTCCCACTCCTGGGGAGACTGGATCTTGTGGGCCAGGAGTCGGGTGGCCAGCTGAGGTCTGAGACACACACACATGCGCGCGCGCGCACACACACACACACACACACACACACACACACACACACACACACACACACACACACACACACACACGATTGAGCACACACACACACACACACACACACACACACACACACACACACACACACACGATTGAGCTACAGTTAGATAGGGTTCATTGATGTAGAAGGCCCTGTCATCTCTGTCATAGCAGGATGTGTCACTAGGTGATTATCAGGTATTTCCAGATTATCACTGCATCCATCACACGTGGCAGTGAGTGAAATAAGTAAGGTGAACAGTGCACTCTACAACCAAAGCCTCGAGCCGTGGGAGCAGAGACACCTCAGTGTCCGTTTTCACTGAATGAACACGGATACGTCATAAAGACAGATTATTCGTAAATCCTGCTGAAAATGTTGGTGTAATTTGTAAATAACTTGCAGTCTGATTAATTGTGTTTAAATGGCTAAAAATAAAATGAAGTGTGGTAGCGTTTTAAATAATACAGGGACTAAAAGCACAGCAGTGTGGGTGTGCAGAGGTGGCAAGATGAGTCATAGAAATGGATTGTCATTTCCTTTATAGAGCCTTAACTCGCCTGGATGAATATTATTTGTTGAAATCAATCGAGGGAGCATGAAATGAATGCAATGTATGCATAGGCCACTTTGGCCAGAAACGGTGTATATGGATATTTTTGTTTTTGTTGTTATTCTGCCTTGACCTGCACATTTCCTGTTCTAACCTTCGGCAACACCTGAATTCACATCACAGGACGTAACACAGCGTTATCTTATCTTCATAAACACTTTGTTAAGAAGCAGTCTGTTAACACTTTGTTTACAGACGTGAAGGCTGTCAAATCTCCCCAGAACCATAAACTCCTCACTAATCCGAAACACGGTACATCATCCACGGTTGGACATGGCCAGCCCTCACCCTTCCAGGTCGCCGTTGAGCTGGTCGCAGAAGGCATGGATGCTTCCCCAGTCCGTGTCCATGTTCAGAGGGTTGGTGGCTTTGTCTGTAATAATGGGAGAAAAAAAAAATATGATACTGCAGGGCAGACAAAGGCGCCACTGTGATGCCGCTCAGGGCGTTTTCTACTCAGGCACTGGTCATCTCTACACTAAGACGCAAATGTTGAGGATTTCAGATTACTTAATTAAAAAGCAATCTGATTGACTGAATGTCACGTTGCTTGCTTCATAGAATCTGACACCAGAGTGCCATGTAAACCCCCAGCACCATAGAAACACCATAGACACAGCACATAGACACAACCCCCAGCACCCAACACATAGACACAACATAGACACACAGATAGACACAACACATAGACAATGCCCAGAACACTACAGATAGACACACGCATCCCCATGTAGTACAATGGAGCTAGCCTGCCTATGAGTGTCCGTATATAAGTGACCCAGTAGAGGAGCCATGCCTCTGATGCCATGTCCCCCTGCCCTGCTAACGCCTGCTCTAGGCTATGTTGACAGCTGGCTAGCACAACAAGCTAAGAGGCAAGCTAGCTCTTTAGCAGTCTGGCGGGGAGGATAGTGGGCAGCCTTAGCGCTCGTCACCTCGTTTATAGGTAGCCGTTCAAAGGCGAACAGTTTGTACACTTTGGTGTCTTAAGGGACGGTTGACGGGTATTGTTGTACTTTAAAATACTCACTAATGCGAGACTCCAAACTCTCGGCGTCCGGCGGCGTAGCCATCATTGACGGGATCTGTGTTTAACCTGGATGTTCTCGCGAGATTTGGGCCATCACCTGAACGCGCAGACGAAGCGCGTCCTGGACAGACAGGATAGATAGAGTGATCAATATAATATATCAATATAAGACCGGTGTCGATTTGGTGGATGACTTCTGGTGAATCGACACAGGAGATCAACCAATTATATTGAATCTATTATCTTACCCTATATTCAATCAAATCACTTAATCAATCAACAAAAACGTCTTATATTACATTGAACACTAAAACTATTTTGGACCTTGGTAAATCATTTGGACAACATTCATAAGATCTGGAGTAATGAGCCACGGTACACCACCGTTCAAAATAAGCTTGACAGAGCAGAGGCAACAGGAGGACCTCTATCTAATTATAGAGACCCTGAAATGTGTCTCCCTCTAGCGGCAGACACGGGTCACCGCGGCCGTGCGATGTAGCCGCTGGGGGCTGCGGAGCCACAAGTCAAGTGTGCAGCCGATACGAAGTAACGGACCTGTTTATACGTGCAGGCTGGCCCATTTAATGGATATATAATATGTTTTTCGATGCATGTCTCTCTAGGATTCTCACATGTTAATGGATTTGAGGAAGACGGTGTTCAGCATGGCTTCAGTAGAGTTGTGGACAAACAACCGTGCAACGTGGACTTTTGCTAGTGAGCGGTCGTTTTATCTTGCAAGATTAAATCACAGTCAAATTTGTATTAAGGGCGAGAAAGTCGACCACCTGTGCACCGTTTTTCTGGAGACTTGACTGTTATTGAGACTATTAAGAGGAGTGTTTTAACGTTCTGCGACCATCTCTCAAGGAGGCGGTGTTGTTTAACAACACCGCGACCCCTGAACCCATCAATGCCTTGATCTCTGTCTGCAGGTTAATCTCATGCTGACTAATCCCCCTCAGGAGATGGACCCGCTGGCGGTCCGGCTTTCTTCCGGTCAACAATTCAGACCCACACTCATATCTACCGTAAGTGGACCATCTGACCCCTGAACCCTCAATGCCGAACTAAACCCGGATTTCTGTAGGCTATTGCACTGGTTTTGTAGTGTAGGCTATAATGCATGAACATCGGTTTATGTGAATCCTTACACATCACTTCAACTCTGTATCGCTGAATAGTGCTTGAGCTCATGAGTTACACAGAGGAGATCCTGATCCCATCAAATCCTATTAGAAAGGGTCTCAGGTTCTGTTTAACCTAATCAGCAGGGCCGTGCACAGACCTTGTGATGGGCAAGCAAATTAAGAGCCCCCCCTCCCCCCATGTCACTGAGCAATAGTTATGTAATGAAGATGACCAACTCGGTTTGATCTGATATATTTAGAAAGATATTTATACATGAAACAAGAGTGTATGCATGTCAACTTTGCAAGCATTTAACATCAGTACATCAACCAAGGAAAATGCAAAATTGAAAATTAAAATGGTGCTCCTGTGTAAACGCTTCCACTCCCAGTGTCAACACACCAGGCTGTCTCCTCCTCCTCGGAGCTCTGGAACCTGCCAGACCGCCTCCTCCCATAGAGCCGACGGACGCTCCGCTGAGCAGGACCCCCAGGAGAACCTTGTGGATAGACGGCCGCCACACTTAAAGGTAAAACACAGAAAGAGATTGGATGATAACCATGATCTATTCAAACAATTATGAGGAATGAAAGGACCTGTATTTGATCCCAACTGACAACAGCCTACATGTAGCCATCTTGCCTGCCTGCTCCTGAATGATTATATCATGTATCAGTATTCACTGTATTTACTTTTTTATAAACATCAGTAATAATCTGCGTCCTCTCAGGTCAAAGGTCAAGGTGGAGAGGTCAACTCCTACCACATTTCTCCGGACAGCCACTGAGGAGACATTGTGGATCGCGGGCCCGGAGTTTACATCACACGGGGAAGGTTGCGAGATAAACTCCCTTTATCGCCCCGGAACCCACCGTGAAGGGTCGTCGCCATAACGACGTCAAGCATGTCGAAGCCGCCAGCGCCTCCCGTTCCCGGGCCTCCCGTTACCATGCCTCCCGTTACCATGCCACCCGTTACCACTCCTCCCGTTACCACGCCTCCCGTAACCACGCCTCCCGTTATCATGCCTCCCGTTACCCTGCCTCCCGTTACCACGCCTCCCGTTACCACGACTCCCGTTACCACGCCTCCCATTACCGCACCTCCGGTTCCCGCCCCCAGGACCAAAAGACCCCCCAGAGGGATCCCGCCCCCTCCAGGTGGGTGGGCCACCTGTGAGCCGGACGTTGGAGACGCGGTGTGCATTTAATGTCGATGCTCAAACTCAAAGTTTGCCTTTTTATCTTTCCTTCTGTACAGATCATTCATCCCACCCAAATCAACCTACAACCCCTCCTCATCCCACGTAAGCAGTTATACATTTGTTATTGTTTAGACCGTGTTTTTTAGGAAATATATTTAAATGAAATCAAAAGTTTTTAAGGTGTATATTTCCAACTCAGTGATTATCTGATTGCAGGAGTCAAGTCATCTTTATTTGTGTGAATAAATGAAAATAAAGTGAGAATAAATAATAAGTAAAAGGAATAAAAGAGACTGAAAGGTCTCTGATACCCCCCTTCAGCCAACCTGGAGGGGGGAGGACCTTATACCTTTTCAGTGATGAGAAATTGTTTATTTTCTACTAACTACATTCCTATTATGCACCTTAATCCTGGCCTTCTCACCCATTTCCTTGCTGCGCTAGCCTGAAAGCTAAAAGCCGGCACCCATGGATGACCATGGTCCATCCAGGTCCCTGGACCCAGCTTCCCCCTGCCCCGTCTCCATTCACCCCTCCATGGGCCAGCTCTCTGCCCGGCCACCACCGAGGATGGTTCAAGGCCAGGGTCGCCCCGCCCAACCCCTTTGCGGAAGCCCACAAGGTGGCTAACTACATCACTGGACGAAAGGCTTCTAAACAGCCAGCCAATCAAACCAAGCGCGCCGAGCCCACCGGCCATTCGAGGAAAGCCCCCAGTCCCCCCAAAGAGAAGTCGGATGTTGCGTGCCAGCCGAGCTCAAGGGATAGGTCGAATGCGGTTAATGTAGCCGGTACTAGTAGCGTAGCCTCGCTATTTGATGGACCGGCCACATCAGAGAAACCACCATGTGAAGACCCGCCACCGCCCTCGGCTCAGACTGACAGCTCCCCTGGTCTGGGTGGAAGTAACCTGGATAGGCCTGGTGGATCTCCAGCAGCAGCAGCAGCAGGTTTACCTGAAGGGCTTGGAGACACTCCCTTGTTAGCTCAGATAGTGTGTTTGGCGAGTGGACTCGGGGTGCATCACATGGCACCGGCCTCGATGGATTCCTCAAACGCTCCTGGTTTGGGTAGCTCAACCCAGCATGGCCCTCTGAGCGGACCAGTAGAAGGAGCTCATCCACCTGGTCCTCTGACTGTGCCAGAGGCAGGGGCCATGGGTGGTGGGGCAGACACAGCAGGGGCGCATTGGAGGCCAGACTTTGCAGGAACAATTAGCCTCCGTGGCTCAGCTAGCGGGGACACACCACCTGCTGCAGCTAGTTCTGGAGGACTAGGGAGTTTTGCAAACATAGGTTGCGAGGTTCCTGGGGTACCAGACTTGGGGAATCCGTTATGTGGATCGCCCATTGATAGGGGAGCGGATGTAACAGCCCAAAGAGGTCTACCTGCTCCCATTGAGGTACCAATGGGATTATCTGGTTTAGCTATCGAACTGGGGTGGCCTAAGGCGGCGGGACAAGCTACCTTGACAGCTCTATCAAGTAGTCCTGGATTAGCGGCTGGCCCTTTGAGTAGCGGACTACCAGGTGCTAATCCACTTGGTTCTTCTCACCTTCCTGCTGTCGGCGGCAGACTCGGCAAACCAGACTTAACGAAGTCTGACAACTTAGGTGGCTTATCTAGCGGTGTTGATGTAGCTAGTTTTGGCGGACGGGGCCGTTCAGCGGACATTGGAGACAGTCCTGAGGTACCGGGCGTGGGTGGGTGCCCTGCTGTGGAGGGCTTGATGGAGTCTGCATGCGCAGGTGCGTTTGCCGCAACCCCTGGTCTCTCCTCCATCCCAAAGAGCTTCTCCGTGCCGGACATCTTCTCTGGCCTGAAGAAGGGCAGGACGACTCTGTCCCTGAGCGAGGTGAGAGATGTGTGCAGAAGCCTGGCCTGGCCTCCTAGGGGAGTGACATTATCTTCCTGATTTTCTATGTGTATAAGCCAAATAAAATGGATGGTTCATAGAGTAGAAGGACTACAAAGTGTGTGTGGTTATTCGTTTAATAATGAATTGCTAACGATTTGTCATTTTTTGATGTGTTTTAATGTTATTGTGTTGACTATGTTGGTAGAGACCCGACCCAAGGCCTGCGGTTCCTCGATCCAACACCATGCAGGCCTCCCTCTCCCACCGCCCGCAGGCTCCAGGCTACGGCTTTCCACCAATCAAGAGGAAGGTAGGCGGAGTGTATTCATCACATTTTCATTTACATCACCTCCGGGTTCCGGACTTGTGTTTCAGGTTTTTAATGTGGATCAAAGCAGTTATAAAGACACTTTAAAAACAAGGCACTCAGAAGACATGCCCTGTTTGTGTCAGAAAATGAAACAAGAGCGGTCTAAAATCGAAATTCTCAACTGTTATTCTCACAGAGCATTTTACTCCCCAATAGCTTCTAGATGGCTAAGTTACTTCTAACAGATAAAACTCAAGTAATTTAAATCGTACTGCTAATTTTTAATCTACAAAGCACTATTTAAGAGAACAAACTTTTTTATTTTCCTAAAGACACGTTTTGTTCTTGTTTGTTTTTTAATGCATGTGTGTGTCCCATTTGTACGGACTGGAGTAATAACTGTTAAAGGAATGATTTCAGGTACGAACTGATGCATGCGCTCCCACTGACGACCTGCAGGGAGAGCTGGGAGAGGTCAGCACGCGACTGGAGGAGCTGGAGTTGTGCGGCGCGCAGCTGGAGCGCAAGCTGAGAGACTGCAGAAATAGTGTGTTTTATAGTGTGTAGTCAAACCAGGGGCATTTCCACCAGAAGGCCCTAGCATCTGAGCAACTAGAGCCACTCCCCGTATAGTATATTGTAGTGGGTAGGAGGGCATTTTAGATGGTACCACTGGTTACCAACTCCAAGTGCAGCATGAGATAAAGTAATTCTGCTAAGGGAAATTGTCAATTCAGGGGTCAACTTTCCCAGGTAAAGTTCATTATCTTGTTCATGTCAACATAACTTTCTATATTTGTTTTTTAATTACTTTAAATATCTATATATTATTTTATGGGTTTCAATGTTTTAGTTCAATGTTTAGTTTGTGTTCTAGTCAAATGTGCTATAGAAGTTGCTCAAAGTAACAAAAAGGGCGTGACAAATAAATGCGGTTATGCTGAAAAAAATAGCAGGCCTTTTATTAATAATTGTCCGTATGGAATCTATAGAAAAGGAAGAGGAGGCCATGCTGACGGACTGGATGGCTCTGATCCAGGAGAAACAGACGCTGTTACGTAGAGAGGCGGAGATCACCCACCTGTAAGTACCGATCTCATCCAACCGGGACCACACAGGGAGTGGTTGTGTGCGGTGGCTGAAGGGTTTGTGTGTGTTCTACGTGGCTGTGTTTCCAGGACAGAGCAGAAGACGCTGGAAGAGAGGCAAGCTGACCTGGAGTACAAGCTCCGATGTCTGCTCATCAAACCAGGTGAGACGCTCCGCCCTCACCCGCTGCTGACGACCACGTCTAACTGTCTGTCTGACTAACTTATACTGTAGTTATTGAAGAATATACAACCAAGTACAGTAACACAGGTCACCTCCCGGTAGCAGGTAGCAGTCTTTTCCTGATGCGTTCCTTTAGATAGGGTCCCCATTTAAATTGTGTGTGTGTGTGTGTGTGTGTGTGTGTGTGTGTGTGTGTGTGTGTGTGTGTGTGTGTGTGTGTGTGTGTGTGTGTGTGTGTGTGTGTGTGTGTGTGTGTGTGTGTGTGTGTGTGTGTGTGTGTGTGCATCTGTGTGTGTGTGTGTGTTGGACGGTGTGTGTGTGTGTGTGCATCGTGTGTGTGTTGTGTGTGTGTTGGACGGTGTGTGTGCGTGTGTTCGATGGTGTGTGTGTGCGTGTGTTCGATGGTGTGTGTGTGTGGATGTTTGTTGGACGGTGTGTGTGTGTGTGTGTGTGTGTGTGTGTGTGTGTGTGTTGTGTGTTGGAGTGTGTATCTGCGTGTGTGTGTGTTAATGTTTGTTTGCTGTGTGTGTGTGTTGTGTGTGTGTGACTGTGTGTTATGTGTTGTGTGTGTGTGTGTGTTGTGTGTGTGTGTGTGTGTGTGTGTGTGTGTGTGTGTGTGTGTGTGTGTGTGTGTGTGTGTGTGTGTGTGTGTGTGTGTGTGTGTGTGTGTGTGTGTGTGTGTGTGTGTGTGTGTTGGATGGTGTGTGTGTATGTGTGTGTTGGACTGTGTGTGTGTGTGCATGTGTGTGTGTGTGTGTGTGTTGGATGGTGTCTGTGTGCGTGTGCGTGTGCGTGTGCGTGTGTGTGTGTGTGTTGGACGGTCTGTGGGTGTGTGTGTGTTGGACAGAGAGTGAGTGGAGTGCTGAGGAAGAGGCCCAGGAGCAGAGGATGATGGAGGATCTGGTAGCCGTCATTGAGCAGCCGCAACGCGATCATCAGCAGCCTGGATGAAGACCGCCAGAGGTGACCCCACTCACACACTGAGCTGTTTTACTGACGGATGAAGACCGCCAGAGGTGATTCCACTCACACACTGAGCTGTTTTACTGACGGATGAAGACCGCCAGAGGTGACTCCACTCACACACTGAGCTGTTTTACTGAGGCAAAGTCACTTGAAAGTGGAAGTGAAAGCGACTCCATGTTTTAGAACTCAAGTGAAAGTGACTTCTGAATGAAACTGTTGTATTTAATGGTAAGTTTGCACATTAAAAATAACAGCAAACATATATGAATAATAAAGGACCTAGGAATAAAATATGGACAATACTAAGACCTAATATAAAGTGTGGGCAATGGGTGCGGAGAAACTATTGTGAAGGTGTTGTTTTTCTTTCCAGGGAAAAAGAAGACGATTCTTTGCTGGGAGCCATGAAAGACCAAGGTGGGCTTAATAATGTTTATAAAGGTTATACTACATACAGCTGACTACTCCGAGTCAATGCCAGTGCTTTCATGTCTCTGAGTCAGATTTTGAACTAGCCTGCCAAAATACATTTTTGCCACAAATTCGGTGACATTCGGGGTGACCTTTATCAAGTAAGGTTGATGTGTGCTACAAATGGAATACCTCTAAATGTCTAGAAAATAAAAGATAGAAACCTTTACTTTATGATTGTTATATTTATAACAGTGGTATATGCTGCATGTTTGTTTTCAGAATTCCAGAAAAGGGGACTCAGCGAGCTGAAGAAATCCAAAGGAAAGTTCAAGCCCATGAAAGTCTTTCGGATGATAAGCGCCCAAGAATCCAACGACAAGAAGAACTGAACTGAAATATGTCCGGAACACCTGACTGTGTTCTGCATTTTAAGAGAATAATCATACGTGATTCTTTCAATATTTCGATCATCAGGGGATTTCAGTTATGTGGAAATACAACACTGCATTTTTAAGCAGGTTTTGCCCTCATGACCAAAATAATAATGGTCCTCATCCAAATCATGCTTAGCGGTATAGAAAATGCAATTTATTAAGTCAATGTATGCATCCAAATATCCCACAGTTTCAGTACTTTTCTGCACTATTTATTCTATAAATTATTTTCAGAAACGAATTCTCATGAATGAATGTAGAATTTGTTGAGGAACTGCGCACCAAGCGGAACCATTAAGAGAGGTTCTCAGGAGTACACGGACGTAATACAGAGTTGCAGCGCCCTGCACCGGGAAGTCCTGAAAGCAAGTCCAGCAAACAGGGAGACATATCACTGTAATTAAGCCAGGAAATAAGTCTAACAAAAGACCTATTGGCGATTATTTCACATCATCATGTCAGACAACGAAGACAAGTGAGTACCGACCGATCCTGGATCAGAAATGCGGAAGTTTAAGAAGCCTCAGAGTAACGTGGGATCGAGTGGACAGGACGTGTGTGTGATGTGTTTCACCTAAACATCGCTGGTGTTTATTTAGATTACTCTTTTGGCCAAAGACACCTACAATAATCGATTAAATAATCATATGTTACCCAAAAGTACGAGAATCGTAAGGATACATTAAAAAACATATATATATATATATATATATATATATATGATGTATCGTATAAGGCGGATAGCGCATGTATGGATCATAAACATAGTATTTTATGTGGATGAAGTCTGTTAGAGGTGTTGCGTGTATTGTACTAATGAGTATCGACAAGTGGTATTCGCAACTGTAGTGTCCTTGTGACTCGCATTATACTTTCATTTGGTGATGATGGCGTCATTTTCTTTGCTTCTGTATTGCAGCTTCGATGATTGGGATTTCGACGAGGAGGCGACGAAGGAGAGGAAGATGAAGGACTGGATGATCTGGAGAACCCAGAAGACGTACGTCTCCTTTATGCTAAACCCTCAAAGTGTTTCAGAGCAGGAGTCTCTTGTTCACGTTACTTATTCACCTCATAATGCCATCGATGGGCTTCATAGCCCCATGAAGGGGGCGGGGTGGAGGTCAAGACGTAGAGCGGGTTGGCTCGACAGAAGGTTGCTAGTTCGATCCCTGGCTCCTCCTAAGCGTGTCGAGGGTGTCCTGAGTGGGACGCCTCACCCTAACTGCTCCTGACGGGCTGTGACCCCGCGGTCGGTGACAGTGTGTGAATGAATGGGTGAATGTGAGGCAACATTGTAAAGCGGTTTGAGTGGCCACTGGTTAGAAAAGAGCTGTATAAGTGCAGTCCATTTACTATTTAAGTTTTGTACAACTACAATGAGATCAATGAGATCACCATAGATCCATCATGTACTGACGACCCTGTCCGTGCTTGGTGCAGGAGGACCGGAGACGTGGCGATCCTGCCGGCCGGGGACGGCTCGGTCGGCGAACGCCAAGAGGATCACCACCTGCTACATGACCAAGTACGAGCGAGCCAGGGTGCTGGGGACCCGGGCTCTGCAGATAGCGTGAGTGGGACTGCATCTTCAACAAGTAGCTCATTCATACCTTGCCAGGACTTTTTGATGTGGTACACACTGATGTTGAATTATCGTGCCTTTGGTTGAGGAGAATAATAGTCGTCTTACGAAGCATAACATGAAAGCTTAACTCTCCTCACCTCTCTGTTATATAACTGTTTTGACTAGTTAGACTAATTCAAAAAAATAAGACCAGATCAAAACTGAAATAGTTTAACAAAACATGCCTTGGAAGCTAAACTCTCCTCACCTTAATATAAGTGTCTTAAGTATTTTACTGTATAAAACCATATATGAATACAGGTATGTAATTATCAGGTAAATACAGTCTGAAGCCTACTGGTGTCACGAGTCCTGGTTGAGCTGAAGCCTGGTGTGGTGTGTTCCTCACAGGATGTGCGCTCCGGTCATGGTGGAGCTGGAGGGAGAGACGGACCCCCTGCAGATCGCCATGAAGGAGCTCAAGTGAGTAAGAGGGGACCGCTGTGTGTGTGTGCATGTGTGTGTGTGTTATAAATGTGTGAAAATAGTATTTGGCATCGTCCCTCCTTGTTGTGTTGCAAAATGTCCAGTTGGCGAAGCAGAATAGTCTAGTGGTTTATACTCGTAGCTCGGTCGTATGCTTGTACCGCCTTCTCCGCAGTCTAACCAGTAGGAATCCTTGAGCAAGACCGCTAACCCTGCTCCTTAAAAGTGCTGCCACTCAGATTTAATTTAATAATTTGATTGCAAAATGTTAAAAATACCATGGCCATCTCTCCGCCTTGAGTGAGTGATATCCTATGTGAGAATATCTGTTGTGGTCGACGCACGCCTGTCTCTCTCTGTACGATGCAACACCAAAATGAGTAATTTATGACCAATAGGGGCGTCCCTTGGCTGTCATGCGATGGGAAGGTGCTGATTAGGGGTGGTGCGATATATCGTCGCCCTTCTTCGTGCTTTACGAGAATCGATACGCTGACGCCAAATATCAATTTATTTATGAAGTTAGACTGGAAATATTGTCCCAAACAGCGATATTTGAATGAATAAAATAAGGCAGTCTAAACTGATCTCCCTGCTCCCACCGTCACTACTTCATTGATCCCACGGGCGGCGCTCAACACATGAACGAGGGAATCTTGAACCGACGTTAACTAGCCAAATACTGAAGAACTCAGTTTGGACCGTGAATAAAGACTTCACTTTTTGGTTCCCCGACAGGTGCAGGAAGATCCCCATCATTATCCGCCGCTACCTCCCTGACAACAGCTACGAGGACTGGGGCTGCGACGAGCTCATCATCACAGACTAGAGCTCCGACCGACACCCCCGCCACGGGCCCCTCCTGGTACCCCCCCCACCACCATACCGGGAGGGGGGTGTAGGTGTAGTGACATGGAGCTAAGTGTAGCCAGAGCTGCATCTCCTTCACAGACCACACCTAGGAAGGCTGCTCCGGTACAATTGTACAAACGTTAATTTAAGCGTAGCGATATTTTGCTCTGACAACCTCTTGTTGTTTTATCTGTATTATTAACTGTGCGGTTTTGCAGACCTCCTTACCTAAAACAGTTTAAGTTGAACCTTTCCCACTTCTTAAATACGTTTTTTTTACAGCTTTGTTACACTGAAGCACCACCAGGGGGCGTCTCAACACACTCGACATGTGTTTGTGTTTGTGATGACCTCACTGTCTTTCCGACAGTGTAGTGACTATTGTTTTGAAGTAGAAAAAAAGATTGATTCTTGTGATCAAACTATTTTATTATTGTGAATAAATTCTTTTTTACATGAACAATTCCCCCTTCATGCGTCTCTGACCGAATCAAAGTGTTTTGATCTCGCCAGGGTAATGGTTAGTCAAAAGCCTGTTTGTCAGCAAAGAGTGCTTTTCAGAAGTCCTGTGCATGTGAGAGTATAAGTGTCTGTTGTTTTTATATCCAAATATTACCATGCCCGGGTCTCAGACGTCCAGATGCCAATCTTAAAGCTGTGGCAGAGATAAGAGAGCAGATCATCTCATCCCCGTGGGTGTCAGTCCAAGACGGATCGCCATGGTGGGGTCCGCTCGGCCCCGTGTTTGGTGTTTTGGTGTCCTCATCTGACTCATGCAAAGCACACCCAGAGAGGGACCTGTGATGGCGGTCCTGTGATGCAGCATGTACGATGTAAGAGTCATGTCTGGACGGGGGCGGCATGTGGCTCAGGAGGTAGAGCGGGTCGGCTGGTAACCGGATGGTTGCTAGTTTGATGGTTGCTACTGTTGCCACTGGTTACAAAAGCCTTTCCCCTTCCCCCTCCAAGAAGCTTGTGTTTTTTGTCAGTCCATCACTCTAAATAACAACTTGTTCTTCATGATCTGTCTTGTTAAATAAAGGTAAAAAAAAAGCCTCTAAAACTACCCAGCAATAGACGCTCCTCCTAGCGGAGGGTCGAGATGTCCCTGAGCAAGACACCTCACCCTGACTTCTCTCGATGAGCTGGCTGTTGCCCTGTTTTGTCGACACTGCCATCGCAGTGGCAATATTGTAGAGTGCTATGAGTTGCCACTGGTTAGAAAAGCGCAAACTATTTAGCCCTGCTCGGCTAATGAGAGACCTATCATTCACATGAACATCCGACCGGCCTATAACCAACGTCCACGCATGTCTCTGGTCGCTGTAATACTGAAAATAACACGTTAAGTTGTCATGGTTATCAATTCTACCAACCAGTGTGGCCACTAGGGTTAATAAGTAGTGTTGTTTAACTCTGGGCCTGTCTGGTTCTCTCAGCGTCGACCCAAGGCTTCGTCTCTGCCAATGTAATGCTTGTTCTTTCCCAACTGCTCACCACTACGGGCACATGCTCTGCCCTTAAATCAAAAGGGAAGACTTTGAAGATATGACGGAACCCCGTAGGGACAAACATCTTACAATGCGGTATTGAACTGGCTTGTCTTATCGGTCGCGTCCGTCACTGTGCCAAATCCATTTTGCCCAAGAAGAGTAAACAAAAGCACCACTCGCTCGATGCTCAAACGCCTTTCTGTCATGGGTTGTGCGTTTTCCCTGCGACCGCAGTTATTATTAGTCAACTCTGGATCTGGGAACCCATTTGGTGCGGAGACGGGCCCCGGGACCTGCAGTTCTCCTTTTATGTGGTGCGGAGGGCCACGCATGTTCCTGCCAGAATCCCCGGCCCCCAGCCCAGTGGCCGGTTCCGGCTGCTCCTCCTTCTCCCCTTCCCTCCCTCCTCCACCTGATCGCTCCAGAGCTCCTTTACACGACCGCTTGTCTTGACTCTTGACAGCGTCATGGTCCTCAGAAGGGCGCTTATAGTAGACGGGTGAATTATGTGAGATGGGGTTTATCTTAATTGTCCTTGACTTTATCAAATGATCTTTATTGGTCTCAATGCCATTCCCGCTGGTATTGGGTCGACTTATCTCTCGCTGACATGCAATGACCTTTCCATCTTGGTTACAAGCAACACTGAGCTCTCAGAGAGTTTATGCACATTCTGTTTTCGAGTCCAACCCACACACTGGCAACGGAGTTGAACAAGATCCTGTTTTGTTAGCTGTGTGATAAAAATGACGGAATTGATAGGCTTGACGTAAACCACGTTACAAATTATGTGTTTTCTTGCAGCCATCTCCATGCTAGTGCTACAACCAGAACTACTATGTATCCTTTGTGTTCCTATCGCATTGAACTCCTTTGTGTTCCTCGCTAACTCGACGCACTGCTATGGAGTTTCTCACTAGAGGTCTTGAGAGTGAACCTGTTTAGGTTCTCTGGCGCGTAGTCTGAGGTTAGATGTTGGTCTACATTCTAGAAGGTGGACTGAATCTATAACCCAGGGCCTCTCAGAGGCCAATACCTAGAAAAGAAACCAAAACACACTAATCGCTCTGCCAAACTGGACACTATCACTCTGCCAAACTGGACACTATCACTGCCAAACTGGACACACTCTTATCACTCTGCCAAACTGGACACACTCTTATCACTCTACCAAACTGGACACTCTGCCAAACTGGACACACTCTTATCGCTCTGTCAAACTGGACACTGTCACTCTGCCAAACTGGACACAGTCGTATCACTGCCAAACTGGCCACTATCGCTCTGCCAAACTGGACACACTCTATCACTCTGCCAAACTGGACACACTCTTATCACTCTGCCAAACTGGACACACTCTTATCACTCTGCCAAACTGGACACACTATCACTCTGCCTGCCAAACTGGACACTATCACTCTGCCAAACTGGACACTATATCACTCTGCTAAACTGGACACACTCTTATCACTCTGCCAAACTGGACACACTCTTATCACTGCCAAACTGGACACTATCACTCTGCCTGCCAAACTGGACACTCTATCGCTCTGCCAAATTGGACACTCTATCACTCTGCTAAACTGGACACACTCTTATCACTCTGCCAAACTGGACGCTCTATCACTCTGCCAAACTGGACACACTATCAGTCTGCTATCTGTTTATATACAAATGCCCCCCTTAACACCCACCCCTGCAGTCTTTACTCTCTGGTAATTTGGCCATCGCTTCAAACTCGTCGTCATATTCACTGGCTCACTCATCTACAAGACCCTCCTTCAACACCCCCCTACCTGTACCGCCTGCTGCATCGACTACCTATCACAATTACCCGGTCCTCTCTCCACATCCTGCTAACAACCCCTAAAACCAGATCCATACTCGATCTTGCCTCATTCCAGTCAGCTGCTGCCATTGACTGGAATGCACTACAAAAACAACTCAAACTGGTCAAATTAATTTCCATCCCGGCCTTCAATGACACCATCTCTTACCTTCTCACAGATTCCTGCAACTGCTTCCCCTCCATCTGCTTCCCCATACCCACTGATATTGATCTTCATGATGATTCAATCCTTGTTGTTAACCCTGTTTTTATCTTTTTTATGTTTATGTTTCTTGTGTTTTCACAATTGTTATTTTGCCATAGGTTTATTCTTGCTATTCTGCCTTGTTTATGTAATCCTGTTCTTCGCTCGTGCTTGTTGTATGTCTGAGTAGCTGTATGTTAACCCTGCAGGTCCCTGTTGCTGCCTTGTTGTATGTCTGTACAGCTGTGTTTGTGTGCTGTTGCCTCTCTAACCTATCCTTTCTCCCTGCCCCTTACCCCTTCCCCCTCAAGAAGCTTGTGTTTTTTGTCAGGCCATCACTGTAAATAAGAACTTGATCTTAATGATCTGTCTTGTTAAATAAAGGTAAAAAAAAAAGCCTCTAAAACTGCCCAGCAACAGATGACTCAACAGTTGTCCTGTCCGAGCGTTGTGTCACTCAGCCATCGTTTCACTGAGTGTGGCCTTGAAAGGGCCTTCGTTTTCATGGAAACGCCATGGAAACGCGAGTCCAGGCCACTACCCCTCAGTGCCTGGCGCTAGGTGGGGCAGGGATGACCCCGCCCTCCCCTCTCACAGGAAACTCTGTTGGGCCACTGGCCCAACACAGCAAGGTCAATAAACAAACCCAGGACTGGTACGGAGCTCCTGGGTAAGTCGCGCCTTGCCTCCTCGTCCCGCCTCCTTCTTACGTAGGAGATTTGTTTATCTCCTCACAGCCTCAACCTGAGAGGACAAGGAGGTTGGGAGCTCTTCATCGGTGAGGGGGTGAGGAGGGGGTGGTGAGAGGGAGAGAGAGGACGGAGGTTGGGCGGCAACATAGCAGTGGTGATGGAGAGGGGAGGGGGAGGTTGGGAGAGAGGTGGTGGCTAGCACTGGACTGGCCTGTGAGGGAGAGGAGAGGGTTCTCACTTCGGGGGTGAGGGAGAGAGGAGAGGAGAGAAGGTTAACACTGCACTGGTTGAAGGGGTGGGGGAGAGGAGAGGGTTCTCTGGGCTGTAGGGGGGTGAGGGAGGGAGGAGAGGGTGAGGGAGGGTGACCACTGCGATGGCCTGCGGGGGTGAGGAGAGCGTGAGGAAGGGGAGAGGGAGGAGTTTGAACCCAGGGTATGAGACCTCCTTTGTATCCGTGCTAGGCTGCAGACCGGGCTGTAATGGGGTCCCCCCCCCCCCCTCCTCCCTCCACCATCCATCCTCCACCCCCTCTTCTCCAACCCCCCCCCCCACACCACCACCCCCCCACCCTACACCATTTGCGGCCTTTCAATGGCGCCCTTTGTCTTTTCAAAGTATCACACAGCCGATTAAAAGGGAGAATTAGGAAGCTTAACCTCAGCACACACAACGGCCTTCTCACACGCACGCACGTACACACCCATGCAGACGTGCCACCGATCACACGCACACTCTGAGACGTTCGAGCACACTGACCAACGGATCGGCTTAGACTGCGCACTATGGAACGTATAAGGGAATGTCAAAACGGTCGTTATGTTTTTTTTTATGCGTGGGCAAAGTAGCGGCATTTCACCATAACATGCCACTTCCCCCGATAGCGAACCAGTGCGGCCGCAGTAGCCTACTGGCTGGCCCCCTGCCAAACTGAATGACCCGTTTAGCCAATCTGATTATGGGTAGAATGTGAAGTAGGGAGGGAGCCAGTCACAGGAATCCACGAGCGCACTCTTTTTTTTTTCCCAGTCTTTATTTGTTTCTTTGCCCTTTTGGGATTTTTGGACATGTTGTTTATCGAGAGTGAATCTGCCCTCGTCACATGACCAGTGGGCACGGAGACTAGATCTTACACAAGAAGGCTCCGGGACATTGGTTTGGAAAAGCATTTTTATTGAGTAAAACAGCATGATGCCGGCAGCCATCGTCAAATGGCTAGAGCGTTACCGCTGCTACTTTATTTAGGCTACCAGTTGGTCTGTGGCATCGGACTAGCAACAGTAAGACAATAGTGGGGACATATCCAAGGGTGAAATCTAAAGTCCAAAAACAGTGTTGTATGGAAGAATAGATAAATAGCTAATCTATCTGCAGGTATAAATAATAATACATGCCATAGTAATTACAATAGTACACACTTCACACAAATAGCAATTAATGTATGGAATAAACACAAAACACTTCCTACAGGCGGCTAACGCATAGAGTCGGAAGAAAAAAGCACACAAGCAAATGAACCATGAAGGTACATCAAGTATATATGGCTAAGCGCATGATAAAGATCTGTGTAATGGAACGGATGAATCATTTCATCACTAAGAATGTCCTTTCAGAAGGACTGAACTGTTTAAAGTCTGCGTTAAAAGGGAGGTGGTGAACACAATGATCAAATTCAGATGTATTTATCATTGGCTCTTAGTTATAGCGGCTGTAGGTACGATTTGAGATTTGTAGGTCAATATTCTGAAACTGAACAACACAAAGAGCATCCCTTCTCTCGTCTCCCTCCCTCCCAACGTTTTGCTGCTGTTGAGAAGTATTGCAGTTCATGCACCTGATTGACAGAAAAGATGGTTTACCTGAAACAATCGGGGAGGAGACGTCCTGATTCGTCAGAAATTACCCGGGAGTGGACTTAAATCTAAATTGCCACACACAGACGCAGACGCAGTAACAGTAACATTCTCAGTGCATTTGACCCGCTCGCTGCTGACGGATGGCTATGCCATTTCTAACAAAGTAGCCTACACATCAAACAATAGCTCTTAAATCTTAGCTACAGTGCCTTTTTAAATCTTGTTTTTACATTATATGATGAAGTTTATCTCAATCTCTGGCAACTGTGTTTGGTGCTTTCTTGGCACGCAAAACCACTTTTCAAATCAGGCCTCAAAAACAACTTAAATCCCACAGTTTTAGCTTTTAAATTGAATAGTGATATATATACACAGTTTGGATTTCATGCAAGAGTAAATCATGAGCAGTGCTCCAGTAAAGTAATGTTGGTAAACTATCTAAACATGAAAAACAGGGAATTGGGACTTTTAAGAAAAGGAGAGGGAAAAGGGTTTGTTCAACAATAAAAACGTATGAATGTCCTTCACAAAAACATCAAATCCGAAGGTCATCAGTGCCCACAGAGCAGAGAGAGGTCTCTACGACATGTCTCGTCTGCAGAAACATCAGCATAATCAGCTTCATTACCGTTTATGTTAAGGTTTGGTCTCTGGTTATTTTTGGTTATCACAAGAACATAATCAGACACGTATCACACATTCAGCCAGTTTGTACGGATAAACATGTCGAAAAACATGTTATTCGACAATAGTTGCATCACATTTTTTCAAATAGAATCAATACATATTGTTTTACACAGGTACAGTTTGATGACATGTTCCATGAACACTACTATTCCTTTCGTTTGTGGAAGTTATAATCAAACAGAGTGTGATGTGGTATTAAACAAGAAACAAAGCAAACTTCTTGGATTATGTTGTTTAAGAACTGGTCCTGTTTGAATATCTTGCTAAATCGGCCTGAGATCAGAAGGCATATCGCCAAATGTTTGCGCTCAAACTCCATCACTGATATGCGACGAGTTTGGCTGTTTCTAACTTGGACACCATCCCTTTACCTACCTAGGGTTTGGTACGGTCTATGGACGCCAAGCTTCATAACTAGGAGACAATCTTCATAACAAGGATACAACCTCCTCCATGGAGAAGACCAAGCTTCATAAATAGGAGACTAGACTCCCTAACTAGGATGCCAAACTTCTTAACTAAGAGACCAACGTCGACCAATAGGAGACAAACCTCTCCTATCCAGGACGCCAATCTCCCCCAGTAGGAGGCAGCCTCCCTCGGTTCTAACCCTGAAGCCACGTCCTACGACGTTAGCCCAGATAACCCGCCACGCTCTGGAAGCCCCGGGCCCCTGGGTCACCGTGGGGACCCGGTGGACTCTTCGCACCTGGGCCAAGCAAGACCAGGGTCTCACCCCTCCAGTCTCCCCACCGCACCATCCCGTGGCCAGCCCACTCCCCCTGCTGCGGACCGTAGTGGGCCCTCGGGGGCCCGGGTCCAGGCCGGTCCGCCTGGGGGTCCGGGGGGCCCTCGCTGTTGAGTCTCTGTCATGGCCGCGACAGGGTGGTGTAGACGGGCTGCTCCCAGTGAGTGGGGCTGTGTGACTGGGGCACGCTCCCCGGGTCAGAGATGGCGGTGAACAGGGGCCTCTGAGAGGGCCCCATGTAGGAGAAGGCTGAGTACAGCCCCGAGGGCTGGCTGGAGTGGGCGTAGTAGGGGCCCGGCGGGGCCTGGTGTTCGGCGTACTCGGCGAACTGTGCCCGCGACGCCAGCGACGGGAAGGCGGAGCCGTAGTGCGGCAGGCTGAGCGAGGTGTAGGTCACGTGGGAGCCCGCCGCCGACGCCACCTCGGAGAAGTGGCCCCCACCGACGGAGGCCCCCTCGCTCTTGATCTGGGTCTTGGAGGGGTCGGAGGTCAGCGGGGAGGCGTGGTGCGGCGGGGGCTGCTGCTGCTTGGACAGCCATCCGGCCGCGTGGCCGCTCGCCGCCGCCAGCGCAGAGGAGATGCCGTAGGGGTAGGAGGAGGCCCCGGGCCCCGCAGGGCCGCCGGCCCCCGGGTGCCCGTTGGGAGGCAGGTACTGGTCGAACTCGTTGACGTCGAAGGGCTCCATGTTGGCCATGACCTCGTGGCTCATCTCCCCGATGTCCACGTTGCCGAAGTCGATGTGGGGCTTCCCGGAGCCCGGAGCCCCCGTTGGGCCCTCTGCTCCGGCCCCCAGACCGCCGCCGCGGGAGCCCGACGTCGAGCCGCTCTCCCGCTTGCCCTCCACGGCCTTCCCAGCATGCAGTTCGGTCTTGGGGGTGGTGGGGGGAGTTGGGGGGCTCTGGCCTGTAAAAGGGCAACACATTCAGGTGGTCGTCAAAATAAGGCTTCACCGGGCGTGGGTCAGTTATCTACACACTTAATCTAACCTTCCGCACCAGTCCATCCATCCATCCATCGCTCGTTCATCCACCAAGCCAGACATTCACCATTAAATGATCTATCCGTACAGCTCGTTGTCAATCATACTTCGATCCATCCAGCAAACCCCTTCTAGCCATCATCCACCCCTCCATCCCATTTACTTGATCAGTCACCCTTCTGGCAGTCCCTACTATCCCTCCGTCCATCTTCTTTTCCTAATTCCTGGTCTGGTTCTCACACAGCCATGCTGGCCGTCGCAACGCAGCATGGCTGTATATAACCCTAGCCTTCACACATCCTCATCCAACTACCTACCCCTCGTCACGGATGTCTGAGTGTCGGGGTTGGGGTGCAGAGAACCACATATCGAAGGGTGATGAGGGAGAGAGAGGGAGAGAGAGACGGGGAAAGAGATAGAGAGAGGGAGACGGCGAGCGCGAGTGAGAGAGAGAGTGAGAGCGTGAGAGAGAGAGAGTAAGAGAGAGAGTGTGAGAGCGCGAGAGAGAGAGAGAGAGAGAGAGGGAGAGAGAGAACGCGAGTGAGCGAGTGAGAGAGAGAGAGCAAGAGAGAGAGACAGAGTAAGAGAGAGTGAGTGAGAGCACGAGAGAGAGAGAGAGAGGTGATTCATAGCGATGCTCATGGATCGAGGAGAAGGGGAAGCCCACCTGCGGCGTGGGGGTGGTGTCCGTCGGTCAGCGGGGAGCGGGCCCCGCTGTGGGTGACGTCCAGGTGGAGGCCCTTGTAGTGAGGCCCCTCGCCCTCCGAGTGGCCGTCGGCCTCGCTGCCCGAGCCGGCGCCGGGCTTGCCGTTCTTGCGGCGCCGGGGCTGGTACTTATACTCCGGGTAGTCCTTCTTGTGCTGCTTGCGGAGCCGCTCCGCCTCCTCGATGAACGGCCGCTTGTCGTTCTCGTTCAGGAGCCTGGGACGGACAGAAGGTCAGACGGATGGAGGCACAGGTCAACGGCCATTTTGAAACCGACTTATTAGTGACTTCGTAATTAGTGATGTTTTTTCCCCTCAGGCTTTTGAGAACATCTTTGCTTCCACACTTTTTACACTGAATCAAGTGTGCATGTTTTTAAGTTGCTTTACAATTGTATATGCAATAGGCTCTATGCACAACTCCACTACTTCCTGGACTTAGTGCAGCTCCTTCATTTCCTGTCTTACATTATTGGATAAACTGATTAATCCAGGTGTGTCTGACCATTGGGACTACTCAGACACACCTGGATTAATCAGTTTGTCCAATAATGTAAGACAGGAAATAAAGGAGCAGCACTAAATCCAGGAAGTAGTGGAGTTGTGCATAGAGCCTATTTATGTAATTGAGGCATTTATGGCCATTTGTATGCAAGCTTGTGAAGAATACATCTTTCAAAAACTTCAATTCAGGGGTTAGAGTGAGGTGCTGGAGCTCATGGGACCAGTTAGGAGTAGACTACAATTCGGATTGTGGGACCGAATCAAAGGTTACCCCCTTCCATGAGATCCTAACCAGCTGGTCCATAATGTGATTAGGCAAAGGAGCCAAACCTCCCAGTCTGTCCACAGATGAGGGGACCCACGAGGGCCTGAGAACTGCCTGACCCCTCCTGGATCACGGCTGTGGACCAATTAACCAATCACTGCGCAGCCTGGGGTCAAGTCATATCTAATGAATGCATTCAGAACCATGTCAGACATCTTGCAATTGGCTGACGGGAGAGCGATCACACCAAGTTATGGACAGAGTTGGAGTTCTATCTCCTCCAGATTCAAAAGAGTGCTGCATCACCCAAATGTGTAATGGATCACTGAATCGTCTCAGATTAAGGCAGAGACGATAGTTAAATAATTGGCTTCATGACGTCCTTGAGTGTCGATAATTTCATGGTCTGCAAGTACTCGTGAATGGAAGAACATTGTGTCAGTTTCACAGCACTATAATCTGTGTCGTAAATCAGTGCTCGGGGCAAGGGGGGGTGGTTGTGGTGGAGGGGGGTCTAAAAAAATCTTTAAGGAGCTGCTGAGGGACATGTGACCTTGGCAAATGTCTCACTTTGACAAACAGCAGGTTCTCTGTGCAACAAATTTATGTACTTTTCAATACTCTTGATGGCATTATGTTTTTGACCTAAATAAAGATTAAACACAGGTCAAAGTTAGCTAGTTTTATTTTGGGCCTATTGGATGGCTTGAATATTCACAGCCGGTCAATTACGCTCCGTAAGGAGGAAGGGAGGGAGGGAGGAAGTGAAGTAAAGACAAATGAAGGGTTAGTCATTATCAATCAGTACATCATAGTGGCCTATACTTTATTTGATCTATCGATCGGTCAATCGATTCATGCATGAAGAGATTGCACCTGGATGGGCAGTCCAGGTGCGCATGAGGTAGGCGCGGCCGGTCTCACCTCCACAGCTTCCCCAGGGTCTTGCTAAGCTCGGCGTTGTGCAGGTGGGGGTACTGGTCGGCCAGCTTCCTCCGAGCCGCCTGCGCCCACACCATGAAGGCGTTCATGGGCCTCTTCACGTGCGGCTTGCCCTTGTTCCCGCTGTTGACGCGGACTGGCATTGGCACCAGCGTCCAGTCGTAGCCGTTCAGCACCTGGCTCACCGCCTCCCGGATGCCGATGGGGAAGCGATCGTCCTCTTCGTCCGATTTCATGGCCGCCCTGCCCTCGGCGGTGGGATCGCCCAGACCGCCCAGGAGGGACTGCTGGCCCGGCAGCGGCGAGTCGCCCCGGCCCGTGGGGCCGGAGGAATGACCCGGTGACAGGGAGTGGCTGTCATCCGAGACCCCCGGACTCAAGTCCACGTCGGACAGACTCTGGTCCTCTCCCGACATGGTCAGGGTGCGCCCGCCGGTAGCTGTGTGTGTTTGAATCTGTATGCTGAACTCTAGTTCTACTCCTATGCCTAGAAAAGGTTCGCTCCGAGGGGTTGTCTCTCTGACTCAAAGGGCTGAAATGTTGTGGAAGTCAGGAGCTAACGCTAAGCTATCTTTGACTCTCTTGGGTGTGTCTCTTACTGCTCCCGAAGCTAGGCTTTATAATATAAAGTGCCAGTCAGTCTCTACTCTCAGTCTTCGCTCTAAAACTCGATTAGGATTCCACATTAAAGTTCTTTCCATCCGTGTTGTTGGTATCATACGCTCGGTGCGTACCTTGGACCCCAGTTTACCAGCCTGCTTCGAGCCTCTTGTGCCAGTCGGCCTTTCTGCCTCCACGTCTCTCCTTGTTTAAACCTTCCCTCCTTTCCTTTGTGGTGATTCTGCTCACGATTTCGGATGTGTTGTCGTTTCTTCCGTCACCAAACCCTGAAAGTAGAAACGGCACATGAGCACTATATGACAACAGCAATGCAAGCACATTGAGAAGGTAAAAAGTGGCTTTAGCTGAAGTTGGGGGCACATGCTTCAATGTCAGTTTATGGGTCCGTCGCAACCCTGATGGAATCAACGCTGGAAGGGGTTGGCGCGCGACGCCTCTCTGCGCCCCCAATTTATAGGCACACATTAAACGAAGTGGCACACATCTGCACACAAACATGTATCACAGACTGTTAATGTAGGCCTCCGCTGAGCCAGCTGTCGCTCAGAGGGCCAGGTCTGACTCGCTAACAAGCTACTGTTGGTTTGGCAGTTATTCCTAGCTCCCTGGAGAGGCCGTGTTGAAATAATATCAGCACAGACCTGCGATTTATGCTGTGCCCGTCTTGGATAAATACTGTCTGCCGCTGGAAACATAAGCCCTGTGTGTGTGTCTGTGTGCGTGTGTGTGGATTATACACGGTGTGTTTGTTAAGGTAAAGGGGCAGAGTGTTTCAGCCAACAGCATGTTGCGTTGTTTGGCAGTTAGAGTTGCACCCTGGCGTGAGGTTTATACGAGCGAGCGACATAACTTATCGGTGTCAGAATCACTTGACCACAGTGGAATATTGAAAAGGTGTTGGCCCGTTTATCACAAAAGGATATGGTGGGCAATGTTAATAAGATAGTCTCCATTCCCGGTCTCCCACGTGACCCTTTCGTTCTACAGGAGGTTTAAAGGTAATATGATCGGAACAGGCATCATAGCCCGTTGCTTTTTAATTAACATTGGGCGTTGGTGGGCAATGGTAGCATTTTTTCGACCAGCACTTAGCCTGGCCATCTGTCTAATAGCTGCCACTGCCTAATCAGAAGCTGGAGGCTTGGAAGATCTGAAGATCTGGAGATCTGCAGCCTCAGATCTTCACCTTTCATCAAGGGGCAGATTACCGCAAATTGGTATCGGTATTGGTTCGATGTGTATCTATTTGTTAGCTAATCCATATGCATATAAATAGCATTCACCTTTAATATTAGCATACAACAATGACACTACAACCAAAGTACAGTCCTCGGTAGAGCTTCTAACCCTCACAATATCCGTATGACATTTAAGTAGGTCATGGCCTATATGTAGCCTTTATATTTTTATCTTGATGTTAATAATAATAATAATAACAACGTGTGTCCGAAACCGATCTAACGAGAAACTGACATTTCTTTTGATTTGCTGTTAGTTTGTTGTCTCTTTCAGAAGTATCCAATAATATATTTTTTCTAGGGGGAAATCAATTAGTGTGAATCTAGCCCAAATGGTCGGGAACCAGAACTCCCATCGCTTGGCTTAACAATTAGTTGGCCTTAATTCGCCTGATTGTAAAAAAAAACATTGCAGCATTATTTGATTAATTGCTTTTCTGTAATTTACTTGTGAAACTATGCAGTCCCAATTTAAAATCCAAGGTGTTAGTAGTACACATTTATATGTTAAACTTAAGTATTTAATTTAATGCAAAAACAGGGTGGATGACTGTGGATGAGGCCATCCGAGTTGTTCACAGATTTCTTATGTTTTAGTAATTCGTTTAAATTTTTTGCACAGGTTATTTGCATTTTTTTTTTATATCTCGACACGCATTCTTTTCGCCCCATAAGCCAAGTTTAACCCCTGAATCTTATCCGGTTTATCTTAATCTCATTAACCCGTGACTGATTAATTCATTAGCCACTGAGCAAAAATGAAATCAATAAATGTTCTAAAATAAAAGAAACTCAATTTAAAAGAATTGTACAATTTAATGATAAAAATCACAACAGGTGCATGATGCATCAGTGCCAAGAACCACGGTGCGTAAAATTCACCGTTCGGTAGAAACTGAACCATCATGCCTAGAATATGACTTCAGGGGACAACATAAGACACTAATTATCCACAACAATAATAATCAGAAAATAAAAATAAATTAAGAATGAATCCCTGGCACCCCGCAGAGACGCAGAGCGCTGCGGAGCGCCGGGGAGGAAAAGGTGGAGGAGAAGGAGGAGGAGAAGGTGGAGGAGGAGAAGGTGAGATCTTGCGTCTCGCTCTTACTTCAGTGGTGGAGGAGGAGGTCGCCCGCCGAGCGCGAGGGTCCGTGAGTGTCCGGGGTTCCAGCGTCTCTGTCCGCAGCCGCCTCGCTCGCGCGCTCCATCTATGAATGGCCGCTCTGTGTCTCAGGGCCTTAAAGGCTCCGTTGTGTTCGCGCGCAGGAAGAAAAAAAAAGGGAAGAGAAAAAGAAAAATGTTCTTAAAGGAACAGCGAGAGAGGAGGGCTGAGAGAGAGAGAGCGGCGGGTGGTGGTGGTGTGTGGTGGGGGGGGGGGGGGGGGGTATTTACTAGGGTTTCAATTGGGCGGGACGACCCCCCCCCCCTCTCTCTCTCTCTCTCTCTCTTCTTCTCTCTCTCTCTCTCTCTCTCTCTCTCTCTCTCTCTCTCTCTCTCTCTCTCTCTCTCTCTCTCTCTCTCTCTCTCTCTCTCTCTCTCTCTCTCTCAATTCAATTCAAAAGCTTTATTGCCATCAGAAGCAACCGTTAACATTGCCAAAGCATCTCAACAATTAGGAGGTCAAAATGTAAAACGTTAAATATGAAATATATATACATATTAAATATTAGAATATTAAACACTCAAAAAGTAAAAACATGGAACACTATTAAGAGGCTTTCCATCTCACATCTAATCATCAACTTCGAGTCAATCATACTTTCCATGTCAATATCGAAAGTGATTATTTCACCTTTGACTTAGCCATTATATACATTATTTAGCTTGTATAGTCCGTGAGCCTGAGACCCATCAGAACAGCGGGTCGGGGCTGCTGACTATAAAGGCCTATAATGCCGCAAGAGAATTTAATATTATAGTTTATTTATAGTCTAAGATCGGGGTGACGTTTGGGGACGCACACACCACCCAGACCCAAAGATGCACAAATACACATACGCACACTCAGCCCTTAGCCCTTCACATAAATATAGTGCCCAATAATCCTTATAATCATAATGTGATATTTGACCGATTGGTTTTCATATCATTATATCTATTTGAACTTTTCGGTTGAGAACGAATGAGACCGGTCGTATCATCACCCTGTGGAGATCAGGGAGGGCCTTCCGGGGTTGGTACCCTTCAGACCCGGTGAGATGTGGTCACCGGGGTGTGAGGAGACAGAGGGGCCTGACCCCCGGTCGTGGGCCCCTCTGATCTCCAGAAGAGTCTCCTCAAAGCCCAGGTGGGGGGGGGGGGGGGGGGGGGGGTACCATAACCGGAAGGCCATGAAACCCGGTTAGCTCTTCTCGTGGCGTCACTTCTCAGTCCAACAGGACGACGGAATACACGGAAGGACGGAACGGGGAGAGAAGCGCTGGAGAAGCGTTGCGCACCCGTTATACGCGCCAACCAACGTTTCAGCCCCGGCAAACAATGACCCCTTGTATCGTCACGACCACGACACACTGCCCTCCCGCCCCCCCCCCCCCCCCCCCCCCTCCACCCAACTACACTGCCCAGCCCAATTCTCGATCCAAAACCCTCTCGCTCTCTCTCTCTCCCTCTCTCTCTCTCTCCTCCCCAGTGCGCCATGAATGTGAGAACTGTGATAAGGGAACCAGAGCCATGAGAGAGGGCCCTCTGTGCGTCTCTGCCTCCTCGGCCGTCTTTGCGCCCTTTGTTTTATCTCAGGTGAATTGTGACCATGTGATCAAACAAGCACCCCCTTCAATTACCCCCTTAAATGGAGAAAAAAAAAAGAGAGAGAGAGAGAGGAACAAAAACCAGTTGTGTGTGTTAGTGTGTTTATAAAAAAGAAAAGACCGTGAAAAGGGAACGGGCTAGTGCGCTTTACTGCCACTCTTTGTCCGCGTCTCCACATCCGCGGGCATCCAGGGGATTTCTGTGGATCTGCGAGTGGATCTGCGGTCGTGTTTGGTTCGGTCCGATTCTGGTGCGTAATGTGGGACCTGAAACGGAACGCGTCGGTAGCGGTCACTCTGCGGGGTCCCGGCGCGTCGAAAATTGGAGATTTATAGAATTGGTCAAGCACCCAAAACGGGGCGAGAGGGAGAAAGAGACAGAAAGAGAGAAAACCCGTTTGGCTCTCTGGCGCGGAGGCCCCCGGACCCGTGACGAGGTAGACCCGGGTCAGTGACGAGGTGGACCCGGGTCCGCTGAGGCCCTTGGACCCGTGACAAGGTCGACCCGGACCCGTGACCAGGTAGACCCGGGTCCGAGGAGACGAGCTGCAGGTGTTTTGGGGATTGACTTTGTCTGCGCCAGCGGGTGGCGCCTATAGGGATGGAGTTCGTTTGGGGGGAATGGGCGTTCGTCTTTAATTATGTATGACTCAATTATAATTTCAGATCATATGAGATTATTATTTTGATTATCACTTATCAGCATTATTAGTGAGCTACGGATGGTACATTTGGACGGTTTCAAAGTAGGATGATAAATACCGAGACCGTTAGCTCAGCCGTTCTTTAATTCGTTATTTTTTCACCTTTTCTGATTTGAATGACAAAAGTTTAACAAAAAACTCAAGACATTTTGCCCAACTTTAAAACCAATAGGCCAATACAATGGATGGGGAAAGTAACAAAATAACAACATCCAAATTATTGTTAGCCCCAATGATAGAATTTCATAATAATAATTATTTCCCTTCAAACTATTTTTCTGCTTTAAGGTTATTATTATTTGATAATAATATAAGTAAGCCTAATAATATTTAATGATAAAGAATGGTATAACCGGTAGCCTATCTTAAAAATAACTGAAATAACTAAAACCTTTTTATTATTTTGCCCGCATTAGCTAGCCTATCTAATGAAATCCGCCTTCGTTAAATCGTTCAATTTCGTTCATCGATCATTAATTAATTTGAGGTTTAAAGTAGGTTAAATAGCAGGTTAAAATCTACTTATTTTAAAGTCTGACACGATCATTGCATTATATCGATAATAACCACATTATTTTATTATTATTATTATTATTATTATCATTTATTGAAAATACAAAGACCTAGTAAATGTCTATCTGAATCCTGTATTCACGCAGGTAGGCCTGTCTTTATAGGCCGACCTGGGGTCTAACTCAACGGACTTCTATTTAAGCTATTCATTATAAAAAAATAAAAAAATCGGAAAATAGTTGAGTGACTGCTGTGCGTCGTAATTGACGAATTTAACTTTAAAAAATCAACAAATTCAATGTGTTGAATTTCATTTGAAAGTTGGTATAATCTTAACTATTTCTTAAAAGAATCCACCTAGGCACTCACTTGTAGTTAAAATTAGCGAAAGACTAAAATATTGTTTACCCGAGAGAGTGTAAACACACACCCACACACACACACACACCCAAACACACACACACACACACACACACACACACACACACACACACACACACACACACACACACACACACACACACACACACACACACACACACACACATACACACACACACACACACACACACACACACCACACACACACACACACACACACACACACACACACACACACACACACACACACACACACACACACACACACACACACACACACACACACACACACACACACACACACACACACGCTCACAAAAACACAAATATCTCATTCATGCACTAATGAGTGTGCCAAAAGAAGTGACAAACACATAATTCCATTCAAAACCAATTAAACTTGTCGACATGTTCTCATTATCACAGCAGATGTCTTTATCCCGGATCAAAGCAACTCAACTATTAGAAATAATAACCCGTCTGTAGCCTAAAACCTTAATTATCCAAAACCGTCTTTTACTTTTTTATTTTTAATATACAGCGAAATTATAGGCCTAATTTTCTGCAAAGTAATGGAAGATGTGGTTTGTTTTCTAAGGTTTGATCAAACGATCACCAGGTATAGCATTAACTATAAATGATTTTTACAGTAATATTAGAAGACTATATCCATTTGTGTTTTATGTTGATGCGGTGAGTTGCTTTTTGTATGTCGCTCCCGTGTCGTCTCCATCACATATCATTGCCCAGCCTTACTTCCCAAAAGAGAAAATTTGACAATTTAGAAGAATATTGAATCAAGAGAAATTAGGTTGTGACTATACGTTTCCATGCACAGTATTTTGTTCATGCTCTCAGTTGGCAAACATTGCCCAAATATTTAGCGTCATTCAGAAGTTCATTGTCTGCTGGTTGGAGGCCTGACTGTCTAGGGGCGGGCTTTGATTCAGGCTAGGGGCATGGCCTTGACTATAGGGGGGTTGACCTCGGTTAGGGGTTTTTGAAATGGCTACGGCGTTTGATCTTTAGGAGGTTTGAGCTAGCCTAGTGTTAGATCGCTGAGTTCAGGTGAACATTTGTGCCTTTTGATCAAAGTCTACCCTTTGATTTCCCACCATGCAACAGGTAGAACTGTAACCAACAGATGAACGTGAAGGAAAGGGACTATTAATGTCTGTTTTTGAAAAGTAAGTGATAGGAGTCTACCTGGAATCCTATCTCTGTGTTTTTGTAGTCAGAGAGCGGTTGGATGGTTCTGGAAAAAACAAATTCCTGTGGGGGATTTCGGTGTTTCGCACAATAAGAGGGAATCTGATCTGAGGTGGTGGTGGTGCGGGGGAGAGAGGAAGGAAGAGCGAGGGAGAGAGAGATGTCGGCGTTGGAGGCAAAGAGAGCGAGAAGGGAAGGAGGAAGGGAGTGAGGGAGGCAGAAGGAGGGAGGGGGAAGGGATGGAGTCCAAGAGAAGGAGAAGAGAGGGAAGGAGAGAGGGTGGCAAAGAGAGGGAGGGAGGAAGGGAGAGAGAGGGAGGGAGGGAGTGAGGGAGAGGGGAGGGATGGAGTCCAAGAGAAGGAAAAGAGAGGGAAGGAGGGAGGGAGGCAGAGAGAGGGATGGAGGGAGGCAGAGAAAGGAAGAGAGGGAGAGAGGGAGGGAGGGTGGCAAAGAGAGGGAGGGAGGAAGGGAGAGAGAGGGAGGGAGGGAGGGAGTGAGGGAGGAAGAGGGAGGTAGAGGGGAGGGATGGAGTCCAAGAGAAGGAGAAGAGAGGGAAGGAGGGAGGGAGGCAAAGAGAGGAGGGAGGGAGGGAGAGAGAGGAGGGGGAGAGGGAGGGAGAAAGAGGGAGGGAGGAGGGAGGGAGAAAGGGGGAGGGAGGGAGAGAGAGGGAGGGAGGAAAGGAGGGAGGCAGAAAGAAGGAGGAAGGGAGGGAGGGAGGCAGAGAGAGGGAGGGAGGGAGGGAGAGAGGCAGAGAGAGGGAGAAGAGAGGGAGGGAGCGAGGGAGCGAGAGAGAAGGAGGTACAGTGTGGTGGGTGTATTTATGGGGGGGGGGGGGCATTTTGTCCAGCCCATACCTGACATGCGACCTGGCTGTCAGCAGGGGATCCTTAGCCTGACCGCCTGGCCCGGCCGTGGGGGACCTGGTAGACCAGTCGATGTTGCAGATCCAGGACTTAAATCCCAACGGCAAACACTGGGCACTATGGAGCATGAAGCTGGAATGATCCTGTAATATAGGTCCAAGGCAAACAAACCTTTCAGATACTTACCAGAGGGAATGAAAGATATTGACCTCATGGCATCTCACATGTGGGTCAGCCGCACATTGACTATCATTCAGAGGGATCCCTTTTTGGTCAGAATAAAGACTTATTGAAAGCCCCTTCAAGCCTCGTTGAAGTGGATTGATTTGAGAGATCACAGAATACAGAATCGTATCCACAAAGTCCCTGAGCTACTGACCCTCCCCTCTCTCGCCCGGCACATGCATCCTTCCTCTCTCTCTCCGTCTCTCTCTTGCTCTCTGTCTGCACCTGTTTGACCTGCGACAGGTGTGTGTGTGTGTGCGTGATTTGTTCTCGCTGAGGTTGACCTCTGACCTGTATAAAGCAATGCCCTGGGGGGGTAAAATCAAACCAGGGACCAGGGGAGTGTTCAGACCAAACTATCTTGAGCTACTGGCTCAAATGGACTAACGGTAAAAGTAGACACAGAAATTCAAAAGGATGAAACAAAACCAATAAGGGTCCTTGATTGTTCATTTATCATTTCTGGGGCGTGCATTTGTGTGACTTCCCATGGGTATTTCAGGACCGAGTATGAGCAATATATGACACTCAGGTCCTATTCCCCTCACCCATCACAATGACATTATCAAACTTTTAATCTAATCACATGTTTCCCCATGAGGGGGGTGAAAGGTGGGTGCGATCCTTCACCATCTAACATCCCCACTCCTTTAAAGTCAAACCATCTTCCTTGGCTTCTTTCTAGCGTTAAAGAGTGTTGCTTTATCTGCACATTGTTAATCATCCCAGTCTGCAACATCAACTCTGATTCGGTGAATCATTTCTCCAAAATCATGACCAATGGCGTCTTTCGTCTAACCTTTCTGTGGCTTTATTCGCCAAAACAGAGTTGGATGTGCGGATCCATTTTTTTTAAATGAACACATGCCTGAAGTGGTACTCTCTCATATTACACGTTTTGCAGGGTGGTGCGTTAACCCTTTTAACGAAGATGTTTCTGCGTTCAGAATCACATTCCGGACCCATCCTTGCTAATAAAGCGTCCAGGCAGCTGCGCGACGTTTAAATAGTTCCCCCTCCCCTTCTCTCTTCAGTGTCCATCACGTGCGATGAATCCTCTCTTTGTGCTCACTGCACCGCAGTTCCTATCCCCCCAACCACCAGCCCCCCCAACCAACCACCCCCCGCCCAACCCCCTGCCCACCCCCCACTAGTCATGTGGACTGGGTGCTGATAGTGAGGGTGAATGTGTGGCTGTGGCGGCTTGTGTGTGTGTGTGTGTGTGTGTGTGTGTGTGTGTGTGTGTGTGTGTGTGTGTGTGTGTGTGTGTGTGTGTGTGTGTGTGTGTGTGTGTGTGTGTGTGTGTGTGTGTGTGTGTGTGCATGAATGCTTGTGTGTGTCTGTGTTTGTATGTGCATGTGTGTATGTATGTATGTGTGTGTGTATGTGTGTGTGTGTGTGTGTGTGCGCGTGTGTGTGTGTGTTTGTGTGTGTTGTGAGGACTGTGGGGGGGTCTTGGACAGGATTCCACTGCAGCTGGAAACTAATATATGGGAATTGCTTGTGTGTGTGTGTGTGTGTGTGTGTGTGTGTGTGTGTGTGTGTGTGTGTGTGTGTGTGTGTGTGTGTGTGTGTGTGTGTGTGTGTGTGTGTGTGTGTGTTTGTTAGAGAGTGAGTCAGTGAGTGAGCAAGTCAGCGATAGTGTGTGACTCATTAGTATATTCTGCTTTATTGCTTTATTCTCTATTCTAGTACATTCTAACACTATTCTATATTCTAGTCTATTCTGACTTTATTCTATATTCTAGCACATTCTGGCTTTATTCTATATTCAAGTATATTATGGTTTCATTCTATATTCTAGTACATTCAGGTTTTTTCTATATTCTAGTATATATAGAATTGCACTTTATAGTTTTTTAGAGAGAGAGAGAGAGAGAGACACAATAGTGCCGGTATTGGCGAAGGTACTGGTGGTACTGTGAATGTCTGTGTGTGTGTGTGTGTGTGTGTGTTTGTGTGTTTGTGTGTGCGTGTGTGTGTGTGTGTGTGTGTGTGTGTGTGTGTGTGTGTGTGTGTGTGTGTGTGTGTGTGTGTGTGTGTGTGTGTGTGTGTTTATGCATGTCTATCCCAATGAATGGCCCATTGTGAGTTGTACTCAACTTATTCAGTGACTGCCCACAGAGCAGCGTCTAGTTACTGTGTGTGTGTGTGTGGTGTGTGTGTGTGTGTGTGTGTGTGTGTGTGTGTGTGTGTGTGTGTGTGTGTGTGTGTGTGTGTGTGTGTGTGTGTGTGTGTGTGTGTGTGTGTGTGTGTGTGTGTGTGTGTGTGGGGGGGGGGGGGTTCCCAGGTGAGTGAGAGACTTATGATTTCAGGATTGATAGAACGACTGAGTAAAGAGGGTAGCTGTCCCCGCTAGCAGTAGCATTACCCTACAATAAGACATAAGCGTGCAGCTTCTTCGAGGCCGCTTGCTTGTTGCTTACAGTGTTTGCCTCTGCAGCTAGGCAGCAAATAGCGCTGTGAAAACACTGTCATGTGATTGGACAGGTAACCCTTCAATCAGAATACTTGGTTCACTCCAAATCAGAGAATAACACTGAATACAATGAATACTACTACTACTGTTGCTACTACTACCACTACCACTACTATCACTACTTATTGGCGTAGCTAGGTCCGGCGGTACGTCCGACTCATGCGTCCCCTAGTTAGGTCCCGGTTTCCTGTTTCTCTGGTATGGAGCACGGACCCCAGATTGCATAGGATGCAGAGTAGTGGAGCCTTTTTGAAGATCTCCAGGTAGCCGCTTTGCTACCCACTTCTCAGCAACCTTAGATGGGGACGCTGATTGGCCGAGAGTTAGCCCTGTCTGTTTTTACCCCAGATTTAAAGATGGTGGTAACCGTGGCCATCTTCCAAGCTGATGGAACAGCTAACCCTTTGCATTATTGACCAGATGTGTAATTTGGCGTACCGAAGAGTTTATATATAAAGTTGGTGTCCAGCCCATGGGTATCCCTAGCTTGATAACCTTTCAGTGAACCAATAATACTGGCCACTCCAGGTTCTGTTATCTCCTCTGTTTTACATTTACTACTACGCAGTCCGTGATTGACCTGGTTATGTTATCAACTATGACGGAGTCCCTGATGCTGCTTATGTTATAAACTATGATGAAGTCTCTGATTGGCCGGGTTATGTTATAAAACATGATGGAGGCTCTGATTGACCTGGTTATGTTATAAACTATGACATTTTAATTTCTGGAAAGCCATTGTGCAACTATTCGGATCCGTGTAGCGAAACAGAATTCACAGAGGTCTAGTGATCAGGATGGCCTCTGGGCTATTATCTCCATCAGATTCCTCATCAATGGTGTCTTTCTCCATCGTTATCTTCTTCAATCTCTCTCTTCATCCCTCTATCTAGGCATCTCTCTACTCCCTCCATCCCTCTCTCACCCACGCACTCCTAACCTCTCTCCCCATCCCTCTATCTAGATATCTCTCTACTCTCTCCATCCCTCTCGCCACCATCAGCTACAGCTGTATTGTAAAGCCAGAGTGTGTGTGTGTTTGTGCTGCGTGCATGTGCGCATGCATGTGTGTGCATGCGTACAAGGGTTCAGAGATGCAGATGGAGTAGAAGAAAGGGTGCATTGAATGGTGCCTTGCATGTAAACCCCAGCCCAGCCCCACGACCTCCACCACACCAACACCCTCCGATCCCCACCCCCTCCCGCCGGGATCCTCCACCCACCAGAGCCTTCCGCCCCCCCCCCCCCCCCCCCCCCCCCACCACCGACCCTCCAACCACCTCCACCCTCCAACCACCACTTCCTTCAACCACCCAGCCTACAGCCACCTCTTTGGCCGGAGAGTCTTTAGTTAAGGTAGCATCCCAGTACAATCTCGCTGGATCAGGTATGTTTGGTTGCCTTCATTGCTGCAGCACACAGGCCAAAAGAAAAACTGAACAGACTTTTCAAAGGAGAAGGAACTGGCTGTAGCATTTGTTGGAAAAGCCAGATTTCAACTCTGTTTCCTTGATCTCTTGTGACATCTTATGGCTCTTTTTAGGATTGATTTAGTACACTAAATATGTTACGCTGCGTTTAATGTATGTAGCTCCTTTAAAATACAGAGGCTACTTTATGTGTTTTGGTAACCTCATTGATAAATGAGAAAAAAAAAAAGAATTGTCATGTGGGG
>OLKM01001371.1:90722-141710 GCA_900291075.1 Melanogrammus aeglefinus | reverse complement strand
CCCCTCTTCCCCTCTCTCCTTCTCCCCCTCTCTCCTCTCCCCCCCCCCGTTCCCCTATCTCCCTCCCCTTGTCCCCGTGTCCCCTGCTCCTCCTCGTCCCCTGTTCCCGTGTCCCCTCTCCTGTCCCTCTCCCCTCTCCCTCTGTCTCCTCATCCCCTCTCCCCTCTCCCCTCTCCCCTCTCTCCTTTCTCCTCTCTCCTCTCTCCTCTATCCTCTCCCCTCTCCCCTCTCCCCTCTCCTCTCTCCTCTCTCCTCTCTCCTCTCCCCCTCTCCCCTCTCTCCCCTCTCCCCTTCTCCCCTGTCCCCTCTCTCCTCTCTCCTCTCTCCTCTCTCCTCTCCCCTCTCTCCTCTCTCCTCTCTCCTCTCTCCTCTCCCCTCTCTCCTCTCTCCTCTCCCCTCTCCCCTGTCCCCTCTCTCCTCTCCCATCTCTCCTCTCCCCCCGTCCCCTCTCCCCTCTCCCCTCTCCTCCCCCATCTCCCCGCCCCCAGGTGCTAAAGGGTTTCCCCGAGTGCCTGCAGGCGGACATCTGTCTGCACCTGAACCGCACGCTGCTGCAGAACTGCAAAGCCTTCACGGGCTCCACCAAAGGCTGCCTGCGCGCGCTCGCCATGAAGTTCAAGACCACGCACGCCCCGCCCGGCGACACCCTGGTGCACGCCGGCGACGTGCTCAACGCCCTCTACTTCATCTCCCGGGGGTCCATCGAGATCCTTCGGGGGGACGTAGTGGTGGCCATCCTGGGTGAGGGGGTCATGGGGGAGGAGGTACGGTGGAGAGGGGTGGGGTTCATCTGCGATGTTGGGTGGTGCTGCTCAGATGATTCTCCTGTGGATAGTTTCCTCTCGGTCCAATGGCGCCCTCTGCTGGGGAGGAAGAGCACCGTCAAGACGACTTGATACGTGTTGATTATACATGACATGTCACGGCTTGTCCAGTGAAACTGAATCCTTTGTCATTGCATCGATGTTGAAGATGTGGGCCTCAACCAAATTACCATTTACACCCATTTAGTTCTTACCCAATGTACCGTTTGTATAAGGCATTACTGTACTCTCCAGCAGTGTCGTATTTGTAAAACCAGACTTCCCCGAGACTTCTTTAATACGAAAGCTGTTCTGGGGTCAGCCTTATGACTGCGTCCCTCTCCGGTCCCTTCAGGGAAGAACGACATCTTCGGCGAGCCCATCAACCTGTACTCGCGGCCCGGCAAGTCCAACGCGGACGTGCGCGCCCTGACCTACTGCGACCTCCACAAGATCCTGCGGGAGGACGTGCAGGAGGTGCTGGACATGTACCCCGAGTTCTCCGAGCACTTCTGGGGGAACCTGGAGATCACCTTCAACCTGCGAGACGTAGGTGCCTCGCCCCGTGCCGCGGCCTCTTGGGTTTATTCAGATGTCCTGGCACTTAATGTACACACTTATTGTGTGTTGTACATCCTGCCACTTATTGTACGCACTTATTGTGTGTTATACGTCCTGGAACTTAATGCACGCACATATTGTATGTTGGAACGTCCTTGCAATTAAAAATAGCACTTGTGTAGCGTCTTATTCTAGCTAACTCTGATGGGTTAACCTGGCGATTGTGAGTGCTTGGCACTTGTTTCTAAGAACATCCTTACTGTACCGAAAGCGATATACAGTATTACTGTTTCTCTGTCTTCTGGCAAATGTACTTACGTGAGGCACTTTGGATAAAAGCGTAATGTAAATGTGATGTTGTGGCCTCAGAAGAGCACAGCAGTGGTTAGAGGGAGCGATGTTGATGTGGCCGTGGGTTCACCTCGCGCAGTGAGTCTGGTCGGCTCTGAGTAAGTGACCGTAGAAGTGACCTCTAACACCCAATCTCCTCACAGACCAACATGATCCCCGGCTCGCCCACCAGCGACGACTCGGAGGGCGGTGGTTTCAACAAACTCCGGCGGCGCAAGCTGTCCTTCAGACGGCGCACAGAAAAAGGTAAACAGGCACACCAGCCTTTCGTCTTTCTTTAACGACGGCCACACGATCAGCGGCCCCCCCATTGGAGTGTCTGTGTTCTCAATACGTATGGCCTACGCTGGCCTTCATGAAGGAAACGCTCAAGCTTCAGTCATGGTAATGGACTGCATTTATGCAGCAATAGCCTAACCCGCGGCCACTCAAAGCGCTTTACAATATTGCCTAACATTCACCCATTCATGCACACAATCACACACCGACGGCGGTGTCAGCCACGCAAGGCGACAGCCAGCTCGTCAGGAGCAGTCAGGGGGCGTCAGGGGCGTCTTGCTCAGGGACACCCCGACACTAGGAGGAGCCGGGGAATCGAACCAGCAACCTTCTGGTCACCAGCCGACCCGCTCTACCTCCTGAGCCACATGCCGGCCATAATGCTCCGGATTAGTCAACATTGGCCTTCATCCCGGTTTTCCACGAAGCCCGCTCATTCTCCACTCTTCCTCTCACCGCCTCCAGACCACGCGGACGCCGGCGAGATCAAGAAGTCCCAGAAGGCCGTGCGGCGGAGGAGGAGGTCGGCGGTGGGGTTCCAGAAGGCAGAGGAGGAGCCTGAAGCCGAGTTGGGACGGGCAACGCAGCTCCCTGTCCTCCCCCACCAGCGGAGACGAGGTCAACCCCCCCTCCCTGCTCCTACCGCACTCGTTCATCCGTCCACTCATCACGCATTCATCATCGCCATTCACTCATCACCCATGCATCCGTTCACTTGTTCACTCATTGCTCGTTCACTCATCAATCACTCACTCATTCACTCATCACTTATCACCCATTTACCAGTTCACTCGTTCACTCTTCCCTCATCACCAGTCACTTATCACTCATTCACTCATCACTCATTCACTCATCACTCATTCACGCATCACTCATTCACTCATCACCCATTCACTCATCACTCATCACCCATTCACTCATCACTCATTCACTCATCACCCATTCACTCATCACTCATTCACTCATCACTCATTCACTCATCACCCATTCACTCATCACCCATTCACTCATCACTCATTCACTCATCACTCATTCACTCATCACCCATTCACTCATCACCCATTCACTCATCACTGATTCACTCATCACTCATTCACTCATCACTCATTCACTCATCACCGTTCCTTTACAATAATTACAATTATGCAACAGACAAGGCAATAGTGACGTTGGTTCTTCGTGACAGCCACAGCTTTGTCCGCGGCCATTAGCAGGCTTCACTTTTATCCCCGCCGTTCAAAACATTTCAACTCTGTTAAGATGTTGGCTTGCATTCAAATGGATTTGGCTCGACTCCTTGCCAGTAGTCATCCACAAGGTTTTACATTTCCTAAGACATCCTTCATCGTGTCCGCTGCAGAATCCCACCACAGGCCAGTAAACACTGTTGTTAGCTCCTGTAGTCCGAGCGCGTTGTTGAGACAGCAGACCACTAACGAGTGTGGGCTAACGAGGTGTGTACTAACGAGGTGTGTACTAACGAGGTGTGTACTAACGAGACTCTGCTCTGACACAGGGTGAGGACCCTGCTGGGGTCTCCCCGGCCCCCGGGTCCACCCTGCTGGACCCCCTGCAGGCCCAGGCCCCCCCGCTGAGCTTCAGCCAGGTCCCCGACGGAGACGCCAAGACGGGGAACACCTGCAATGCCCTCTCAGGTAGACCCCCATATTACAGTACACACACCATGATACACTGTCAGGCAGACCCCCATAATACAGTACACACATACCATGATACACTGTCAGGCAGACCCCCATAATACAGTGCACACATACCATGATACACTGTCAGGCAGACCCCCATAATACAGTGCACACATACCATGATACACCGTCAGGCAGACACCAATAATACAGTACACACACCATGATACACTGGACTACACATCAGATAGAAAACTCATTATGATGATGATGATATAGTACTCAGTACTAAACATAACAAGGAAATCAACACAGAGTTGGCTTTCTTCCACTGATGCAAGAGTTTCTCTGTACTGCGTATTCTCTGACTTTGTGCCTCAAGAGAAGATGATTTAAAACGGGACTGGGACCCACGGTGGTTCGATATCGTTAGCCTCACAGCATCGTTTCCTAAGTTCTATTCTAAGGTTCATCTTGTATTTAGAGTCAAATAGATGATAGATATAAAGCAAAAAAGCCCTGTAAAAAGCACTCTGATTGGCTCAGGATGAAGACAACGAGGCTCAGTGGATCAGCAGCATTGGGAGAGTTAGGTTAGATTGGATTTGACAATTTGGCGCAAAAGTTTGAATCATCCCCCTCCGTCCCCCCTCCTTCTCTCTGCCCCCCTCCCAGGGGCGTTCTCGGGCGTGTCCAACATCTTCAGCTTCTGGGGGGAGACCCGGGCCAGCCCTCAGTATCAGGAGGTCCCACGGTGCAGCCTGCCGTCCCCGCCCCAGGCCAGCGCCCCCCTCCGCGGGCTGAACCGCCAGCAGCGCTCTGACCTGGAGTCACGCCTGGACCTGCTGCAGAGGCAGCTCAACAGGTAGGGAGACCCCCTGGAGACCCCTCCAGACCTGCTGCAGAGGCAGCTCAACAGGTAGGGGGACCCCCTGGTGGCGACCCCTCCAGACCTGCTGCAGAGGCAGCTCAACAGGTAGGGGGACCCCCTGGTGGCGACCCCTCCAGACCTGCTGCAGAGGCAGCTCAACAGGTAGGGGGACCCCCTGGAGACCCCTCCAGACCTGCTGCAGAGGCAGCTCAACAATCGTCAGGAAACCTTTCTTTTTACATTGAAGACCATCGTTACACTAAGAAGGACGTCCTGCTCATGGCAGGGAGGTGATGAGGTGACCGCCGTCGATTTGAGGCTCTTCCATGTTTTTCGTTCGGTTCTCTACAAAACTAGAGAACCTTCTCATGAGGATTATGAGATTCCTAGCAGAAGGAACACGTTGAGGAGCTCTTCAGATGGGACCTGATGTTCCGGGGCTGGGCGGTCAGGGCAGTCGGTTCTCCGACCCAGAGGAACTGTCCCAGAACACGGCCCTCTTTATCCCTCCCGCGACGGGAGGGCTAAAGAGGACCGTTTTCTGAGGCGGTTCCTTTGCGTTCCCCTTCCTCGTGTCTCCTCAAGCGGCCCACAAGAGATGATGTGAGAGATGCTGTGTGTTTGTCAGGTTGGAGAGCCGCATGTCCACCGACATCGGAGCCATCATGCAGCTGCTGCAGAGACAGATGGCCCTGGTGCCCCCCGCCTACAGCACCGTGACCCCCTGCCCCCCGCAGGTTAGTACACAGTACGCGCACACACACACACACACACACACACACACACACACACACACACACACACACACACACACACACACACACACACACACACACCATACCACACACACTCAACACATGTACACACATACACACACACACACACACACACACACACACACACACACACACACACACACACACACACACACACACACACACACACACACACACACACACACACACACACACTATACCACACACACTACACACACACACACACACACACACACACACACACACACACACACACACACACACACACACACACACACACACACACACACACACACACACACACGTACACATACACCATACACCATACACACACATACACTGTGCAGATGCACCATACACACAGACATGCACACGCACACACATACACGTGCACACACACACACACACATATATATACCGTACACACACATATATACATACACAAATTGCGCACACACACACATGCGCACACACACAGAGATTTTTAATACGGAAACAGCCGTATGAGCCCTAATGTATTGCATAAAGATACCCTGGGTGTAGTGGCTCTTTAATCTGACAGGATCACTGCTTTACCCTTTGACACCTTCCAACCCATTGTGTCAAAAAGAAAGCCTTCAAAGGAACACATGAATGATGTGTTCACCCCTTCATCAGGCTTACTCATACCCCGGTCCCGGACCGGGTCTAGGTCCAGAAGTAAGACTGGTCCTGCCTGCGGGGGCCGAGGCCCTGACCTCCCTCTCTCAGGTAAAGTTCCCCTTGGTGAGTCTTGACCACCAGCCAACTGGTCAAGGAACCGGTACGACCAGACCAGTTCTCTCTGAAACGATGTGTCACATAGAACTCAGAGGAAGGCATCTCCATCAGGGTCACGGCTTCCCCAAGACCCTATAACTCGTATAGAGAGAACCTGCTTAAGTCCCTCTGGCTCAGAGAACCCGCTCAAGACCCTCTGACACATATAGAGAGAACCTTCCCAAGTTCCGCTGACTCGCATAGAAAGAACCTTCTCAAGTCCCTCAGACTGGGAGAACCTCCTCAAGTCCTTCTGACTCATGTAAACTTCTCAAGACCCGCTGACTCACAGAACCTTCTCAAGTCCCTCTGACTCGTATAGAGAGAACCTTCTTAAGACCCTCTGACTCAGAGAACCTCCTCTAGTCCCTCTGATACAAAGAGAACCTTCTCAAGTCTCAAGTGCTCTTTTCGAACATGTAAAAAGTGTGTTTGTTTTTTTTATTTCACTTATTTTTTTTGCTTTTTGCTTTTTTTAAAAAAATATATTTTTTCATCTATTAATATTTAAACTTGTTTTGCTTGCGTGTTCAATCAAGTCCCTCTGACTCCTAGAACCTCCTCTAGTCATACAAAGAGAACATCCTCAAGACCCTCTGACTCAAAGAACCTTTCTCCCTCCTCAGATCCTGGACCCCCAGGACCTACTGGGGTTTCCCAGAAACCCTTTAGAGGCCCTGCACCCCCAGGACGCCCCTGGTCCTGGTCGCGGTCCGGGCCCTGGTCTGGATCAGGACCTGGAGATGGACCTAGGACTGGGGAGCGCCACGGGCCTCGTCCCGGGGGCCGGGATGGACCTGGGTCCGGCTCTGAGACCCATCCTGGACTTGGATTTTGGGAACCAGGCCTCCCGGGGTGCAGGCTTCGACCTCAGCCCGGGGAGGGGGCGCCTCCTGGACCTAGAGGCGCAGCGGAGGCGGTCCCTCCAGGAGCCGCAGACCCCCCTGGACTCACGGACCCCACAGAGACACGGCTCCGACCCGGGAGGGAGCTGAGAGGCAAAGGGCCAGGTCGGGGGGGGGGCGGACTGGAGCCCTGGGTGGAGGTGAGCGAGGGGGGAAGGGGGAGGAGGCTCTGAGGGCACAGAGGGTCTGGTCTCAGAGGGACCCCCCCTCTGGGGTCTTTCTTCCATTTCTCGGGGCCCTTCTGATGAGCAGGACAACATGGAGGACTCTGAGAACCTCCTCAACCCCCTTCTACAGCCCACCCAAGACAGAGGACAGGCTGGTTGGGGACCCCCCCCCCCCCCGCATTGGCGTCTGAGGCGGACTAGGCCGAGGTCAACATGTGGGATCCTACGCAAACACACAAGCATACACACATACACACACACACATGTGCACACACACACACACACACACACACACACACACACACACACACACACACACACACACACACACACACACACACACACACACACACACACACACACACACACACACACACACACACACACACAATCCTCTCCTAAGTCTATGGAACTTTGTACACTTTCAAACACTGGTACAATTACACAACTTTAACCAAAAAACACAAAACTAAGCCTGAGAGGACCTCCTCTGACATCCTCTTTTTTATGTTGTCCGGACCGTCCAGAGGTCTGACTCCAGTGACTCTGAACCTGTAAACCAATCCCTTTACTGCTGTGTCCAGTGTTGGATGATTCAACAAGAAGACATGACAACAGCACAGAGTTACACAAACCAAGTAGCCATTTACGTCTTGCACTGAAAACCTTGAGGAAACTCTTAATATTGTTATTAATATTCTTAATATTATTATTATTCTCTACTCTACATGTCCGTGGCGCTTCCGAAAAGCTGAATAGCAAGGCACACTGGTTGGGCGAACTCCAGAGTTAGCTGGCCTAACAGAATGCTGATCGCTCCGCCCGCCCAATATAGCCCCGCCCATCTCGTATGGCCCCGCCTATCCCATAAAGACCCGCCCATCTCGTATGGCCCCGCCTATCCCATAAAGACCCCGCCCATCTCGTATGGCCCCGCCTATCCCATATGGCCCCGCCCATCTGGTATGGCCCCGCCTATCCCATATGGCCCCGCCTATCCCATATGGCCTCGCCCATCCAGTATGGCCCCGCCCATCCAGTATGGCCCCGCCCATCCAGTATGGCCCCGCCCATCTAGTATGCCCCACCCATTACATTTAGGGTTAGGTCGGTACTGGAGACGAACAGATCAGACGGCCAATCGTAAGCATGAACTCATCAGCTCACTCTGGGTGAACTTCAGTTTTAGTCATCAACTCGTAAACTGGCAAAATAATCATTTCAATCTTAGACCGGAGCACCTGAACCATTATTTCTAGCAGCAAATGTTCTCCACCTAATAATGTACAACGTTAGCACCAAGGCAGAGACTGCCGTTTGTCTGACGTTGTTATGAATATTTATTGGCCTACTTGGATCTTGAGGGTATCATTCATCCATTATAACGGTTGTACGATCATTCTTATTTTTTACTATAGTTCAATTTGCTACCTCAGATTTCATTGGTCCTTAATCTTATTTTCTGACCCAAACCGGAGTGATTTCATCATGTATACATTAATCATATATTACCAGTCTGCCAGCTTACAAAGACCAGTGGAACCAGTGTTCCCATTTGTACCGACATGCAAACACTGGAGAAAGATGCGTCTAAACTGAGAGGGGGTCAGCGACCTTGACCTGCTCTCAAGAGGGAAAGATCCTTTGTTTTGCTGTTTGGTTTTACAACTGTTTCTGCACAACTGTGTGTGTTTTTGTGTGTGTGTTTGTGTGTATTCCCTCGCTCCGATCATATCTTTATTGGCATTGGCAGGGAAAACCTTACTTACTGCTGACAAGTGTATGTTTTATGTGTAACACATCTTTTGGTTTTGTGATGAATGTTTTTGACTTCCTAATGTCTGTATGTTGGCGAGGGATTTCTTTATGCTTTCAGCTTTAACCGTCCAGTGAAAGGAACTCAAAGCAATAGTTAGGCCTGGGGAGCTGGAGAGAGGAGAGGAGAGGAGGGTAACTTGTAGCAAGAGCTCATTTGAAAACATGTCCTCTCTAGGAATAGATATGAGTTTGACGCAGGGTCTTTGATAACAAGACACAGACGCTCATCCCAGCTGGTGAGACAAAATCAGAAACTATGTTGAAAGCAGTTCACGGACAACAACACAAACCTGGGTTTGGTATTCAGGAGCCCCGTTCGATTCCTTGGAGTTCTGTATCGAAGTACAGTACCCCTAAAATCCCTGCTGAATTACAATTGATTTCATGTGGTCAAATTTCCGTACCTCAGTTTATAAACTGTTTATTGCTTGTGACACAAGCATATAAATATATCTCTGGCCCTTGTTTTCCTGGAGATAGGAAACTAGTGGGACAAACAAGGCGAGGGAAGCCATGACCTCTGAGGTGAACCGCCTCATGGACACTGACCTTTCTTGACCTCCATTTTTGGAATTTCTGCCCTTTGTAAAATACAGAAATGAATAGGATAAGAGCCATCTAAGATTAGCAAAGTAGCTCTGTTAGCCACGGCACCACTTCTGACCTGTTCCTGCTTTTGTACATTTGGAAGAAATACCCCCACAAGAGAAACAAGTTAACCTTATGCCTTCACTTTGCCTCTTCATAATCGATTGTACATAGAAGTCCACATTTAGACGAAGCACAAATGGATTATTTTCCGCCCAAAATGTCCTTCAACAATACACAAGACACTATAGTTAATAATAACACGTTAGATGGATAGGGATTCCATCGAATGGTGGGGAAATGAAAAAAATAATTGTAATATCCCGACGAAGTATATATTTTCTGAATTATATCCAGGACTGCTTTCTGTTGTGGAAAAAAGTCCAACAGGTAAACACACACTGGCGATTGAACAGTAAAGAAAACTGGAAGTAAGCAGAAACAGGTTAATATGACCGAATAATAACATTACAAATCAACCTACTCACTAATTATCTCTATGAAATCCTATTTGTGTCTGTAAACACTGTCTGTATCTGCTGCCGCTTGCAGCTCTCAGCTGTCAATTTATTTATTTATGTGACTTGTTCTGTGTGTGCACATGCTCTCCGCTCTTCACCGCTGGAGGGTGGAGTATGTGAAGGCTTTGTGTCTTCCTTTGTTTTTCCTCCCAGTGTTTTTGTGTGTTGAATTCTTTCCTGAAGATGTACATTTGTAAAGCCGTCATCCTTTCAAAGCATCTTCATCATTACGAAAGCTCGGTGAGTTTTGAATCTACCATTATGGGTCATCTTCGGTTGGTACGCGGTCAGTAAGAATCACCACCCGTCGTTGATATGCTCCAATAACGAGAAGACCAACTAAGTGGGATCTCACCAACGTGATTGGAATTCAAGCACAAACGTTTTCCGGAGTTTTCACTTCAACGTTACAGAAACATTCTGACCAGAAGTTCTGTTTGCAGAGGTGGGCGGTCTTAAAACTCTCAGCCAATGGATAGTCTGTCTCAGGATTTCTGAGTTGTTAGCTTCCCCAGACCCACTGCGATCGTGTGAGATGTGAGTAAGGAGTTAATGAGGCACTAAATGCACATAAATTCACCCTCACATGCAATGTCGCAATAACTTTCTAACACTGTTCTTAATGCTCTGTAAAGGTGCACTTGAGTGTAGAACCAAAGCAGGAGAACTCTTTACAAATAGTGCAATGTCAAATCACGAAGGAGAATATCACTTCAAGTCATGTACAGCACATTTGGGATGTGAAGTTGAAGAATGCAGTGGTCAATGCAGACTCTTGACTCATGTTTGTATGATGTGGCTCGAGGTTTTGCCCTTTATATATCGACCTTAGTTCACTGCTGTTTTTGGCCTCTGTTTAATTTGACATTAGTTGAACAAGGTTGATAATATCACCCACAAAAACCGCTTCCTGTAAGGTTCCCACCTAATGTGGCTTCTCGGAATTCTTAGAGCATCTGGTCTTTTTAAGTCATCTTACCAACGGAGACTTAAGGGCAGGAAGCAGGGACAGATTAAGGTCACCATCATGCTAAAGGATAGATTGAGATTCTACGTCACAATCCTGAATGACAACAAATCAAGACTAGTACTACTACTGTGCCTACTTCAATTTAAACAAGACAATTAAATGAAAAGTATTGAAATGCACACATTAATGATTCTCAACTAATTACGAGAGGTCCAACCCTGCCCTGGAACGCTAAACGATGTGAGGGCTGTTCCATCCAAAACATGGCAGCCACACACATCAGTGGCAGGTAATTCTTTTCAAAAATGAGACTACCGATTGCCACTAGCCCAAGTTCAATATTTGCCCTCCCCCCCATCTCTGCCTGAGGTCCTGGTCATTATGTTGAATACATCTCACTTTAAACCCTTCTTAAGGAGTCGGGCCCTACAAGGCTAGGCTGAGCTGGCCTGAGTCATCGGGCTCATCCTCGACTCATGGTTTTACTGTTCGTTCTGCAACATTCCAAACATACGCTGCTCGTCCTGTTCATGTCAAGCCATGCTTCCATTTCGTTGCACCAATCCAAAACCAGTACCATTAGTAGTGTGTGCAGGGCACCTTAGGAACGCCTTCCACTGTTATAAGACATTGATTAATTAATATTCGGCCCTACCAAGTGACTGGCTACTATCCTTCCTCAGTATGGTTTTACTGTTTTTAAACATCCAAACAACGCGCATGGAACCTATTCTCTGTAGGGTGAGGGGAACACTGAAGTGAGAACTTGTGTTCGGCTCCAGAGTTTAGTAGTCGTCCCCCAGTGGCCTGACTTCATGCATCTACGACGTCCAGCACCCTGACCTCAGTTCCAGCACGTGGTCTGAGTGGCCCTGGTGTGTCTCAGACTCCAGCAGACATGCCTCTGTAATGTAATGCATCCTGCATCGTAGCGCTGGGAGGGAAACGCAGATCTGCATCCGTTTGGGAGTGGGGTTCGCTCAATGCGATGGCTTACTATTAGGATTCTCTTTTTCAGTGACCGAATGCACTTAGTTATAAGGGCATTTGTGCGTGTGTGTGTGTGTTTGTGTACGCACACACGCACACTCATCCACACGCACTGGTCAATGATTTCATTTTCTCTGTGATATAGAAGCACACACAAGTGTTCACACATGCATAAACATGGCCACACACACACACACGCACACACACGGCCTCTCATATTAGTAGCTCTTCCATCCCCCTGAGCTCTTTTCAGCTCTGGCCACCTTTCTATGACTCACCCTGGATCTGTATTTGTAGATATCTGAAGCACCTGGATGGGGTTTGCTACTGTTTACACCACACTGGATTCGCTCTTTCCTCCCTTTGTTTGTACATAATGAAAAAACAACCACGTCTACTAATGTAGAGGTAATCCTGCGGCACCCATATAGCCAGCACTATGCAGTACAGAAGAAATACCTTTCCTTGGCATGCTTTGAGATGCAGAATACTTTAGAGATGACAAACATTTCACTTAATAAAGTCTGTTTGAATTTCTTAAAAAAAACATTAATGTCAATAATTATATTGGTAATAAATAACGATTGGTATGAAAGGAGAGCGCCGGTGATGAAAAACATGACTTAATATGAACCTTTTTACTGCATGCTGCACTGACTCCATCAGAGCGAGACGCACGAAGCAGCACTCTTTCTTGTCGCTGTATGCTTGCAAACTGTAGAGTAAAACACTGAACACTTCCGAGTGACGGAAGAGGCCTATGAACATAACTTATATAGTACTTCCGGGTTATGGAAGAGCGAGACGGTGAATAATGGCAGAAACAAATGAATCCTAGATGCTAGTGGATTCTCTCTGTTCATTGTGTGGCTCAGCTCTGTACCAGAGTGATGCATGTGTCACAGTCCTGGAAGATTTACTGTGTAGGAGCGCTTGATTCCGTTTCTTTTGGTAGGGCTGATTTAGGCTGTGTAGGCTTTGCTTGGTACCTAGATACGAGAGCATTTGACATATGTGCGATCCCTTTTCTTCGTTTAATGCCCAGGTAGTATGGGCTACAATCACTGCCCACTGTGCCATTCTCCAAACATCTGGGAGTGTGGGTTGGGATGACAACATCTAGCCTATTTCAAAAATCTGCTGTTTTAATAATATGTTGCCTGAAGCACATAATGGGTGTTGAAAAAAAAACCTGATTTACACTTACCCACCAAACCTATGTTTGTTATTTTCTTTCTTTTGGGATTGAAGGACGGGTGTAAACTCTGTCTTTTCAGATGTGGATTAATCAAATGGTTCTTAATTTTAATTTTTTTTTAGGCCTTCATCAGAAATGGGTACCCCAAGGGGTGGAAAAGGTGGCGCTTATTAAGTTAATTATAGGACTGAAGTCATGACAGTGACAAGCATTTATTTCAATATACAGAGATATCCCTGTGGCCTTAAACTTTAAGGGTACAGTAATTAACCATGAATTAACGTTGAGTAATAAGCTTTATCTAACAGTTATTGAACAGTAAACTAATGCTCTAGTAATCCTTTACTAATTGTGTTAATATATACTTTTTCATTTAACTAAGCTAATGGTGTTCATGTTAACTAAGGTATTAATTGATACATTATTTAATTGGGTTAGGGTTTGGGTAGTTAGTTGTAGGGTTTACCTTAGCCCTATTAAATAATGTATAAAGACATGCATGGGTTAACATGAACACCATTAGTAAAATATTATTAGCCCATTAGTTTACTGTGTACTAAGCGGAACGCATTTTACTGCAATAACAGTTAATTGTTGTCAGTTAATTGTTAGCTGATTGTTAGTTAACACATATTACTGCAGTAACTAATAATGATGAATGGTTGATTACTGCAGCCTTGTGGTAGAGTGTTCCCCACCTCCTCACCCCATCATCAACAGTGATGGAGGGGTGAGCAGGTTTCCCAGCTCCTCACCACAACACCCCAGCTGTGATGAAGAGTTGAGCAGGCCAGGCCGGCGAGGTTTAGAAGAAGATGATGCATCACTCGTCACCACATTGTTGAAGAAGGAGGAGGGATTGACTGTCTAATGGCATTATCTATTTGAACTTTATAGAATTTCCAAATATTTATTTCAATAAACCTCTTTGAAAGCAATATATGGGTGTGTGGATTCCCATTGTCTAATTATGAATTGTACCTTTATATCATTTCCAAATATTTATTTCAATAAACCTCTTTGAAAGCGATATCTGGAGTTTGGCTTTATTGTGATGTTGTTTGCTGAATACATTTCAAAACAATTGGTTGTTGCATATTTAATCACATATGCCACCGTAGGTTTAATAACAGCGGGAAGTTGGTTTTAGTTGGATATTCACTCTGGATTCAGCGGCTCTGTCTGATCCCGTCCCCCCAGTGTCGTCAGTCGGGCGGGCAGCTCTCCTCCGAGCGCTCCCGCTGTACCACCACGGCCCCTAACTGAAACTCTTCAGTTGTTAGGGACCATCAATCAATTGCTGTTTGAATGACATAAAACCATTGTTATTTTAGGTAACCATCGTGCTGACTTGCTCATATTAAGAAAATATAAAAAAACGATTTTACTTAATTGGTCTCACCTTGTTAACCTGTTTTGATCGCTAATGTTAATATTTTTGCATAAATATTTGAATAAATAATAATGCAGCTTTTAGCAATAACTGCCATGTCAAGGGACCCACTAACGCCTAATTAGGACTACACCAATGATCTGTTTAGTTCTGAATGGTTTTTATCGGATATAAAAAAACTGCTGTGAATATATTTGTGATTTGTGCACATGAACGGTCGCTGTCACGGAGCACGCGTCATCACTGACGTGACGAGGCGTCTCGTTATCACCAGGAACGTGAACGTGAACACCGTGAACACCTTGTTTGATTTCATTTGGTGCTCGTGCCTCTGCTTTATATGAATATTTAAATCCAGTGACCCCTAATCAACAAAATATATTATCCCTACACTGGATGATAAGTCACAGGTGCTTTTATGGGAGATAAGTGCGTCTTCTATTTTGTATGACTATTATAATTGTATTTATTGGTTTATTTAAAAGGCGGGGCAGTACGACCGCCGCTCCTTATTCACTGCAGCTTCAGACAGAACCACTTCAGTCCGGCCACCAGATGGCAATGTTCACTCAGAAAACAACCGCACGATAAATTTAAATCCTGTGCTTAATATGACCGTTGTTTTTTTTTACTATGAAATGCTGAATTCTGAAGAGATGAAGATAAACAGACGTACAATATATATATATATATATATATATATATATATATATATATATATATATATATATATATATATATATATATATATATATATATAGATATAGATATAGATATAGATATAGATATAGATATAGACATAGACATAGATATAAAGAATAAGTACAAGGTTACTCTGGTGAAACAAATGCCAATGGAATGCATATAAAATATGCAGGTAACAAATTAAAAATGAAGAGGGTGTTCGGGACAGGAACTGTTATATTTATAATATATAATAAATATTATAAATATATAAATGCCTATCCTTTGTCAGTTTTCCTTTAGAAAAGCCCGTTCCCTCATCCCTATGAAAGAAGACATTCCTGTAAATTGAGGCCCCGGGTCCAGGCCCCGGTCCAGGCCTGGGTCCGTTCCCTCCGGCCATTGGACGCGCGTCGTCCCGTAAAAGGTGCCGGACTTCGTCATTGGGCGGGCGGCCAGTCCGTCAAACCTGTAGCCGTGACGACGGTGGCTCAGATGGAACATGCTGCAGCTGCTAGGGGCGGGGCCTACTTTCAATCGGGGAGCGTTTATTGGGCAAGAGACCCCGTCACTCAGATAGAAACCCCGTTACGGTTGGACAAGGCCAACGTCCGTCTCGTCGCAAGCGCTCTGGTTGGAACATATGGCGCGTGGGTGGCGCCGCGCGGCGCGGTCACTGAAGTACGGTGGGCGGATCAGTGTGGTGACAGCGACGCGTGGAGACTCCCGACAAACTGTCTAAAACAGTCGACTAACGGTGAGTCAACCATGAATAAAACGTCCCGGTTGCCCCACAAGGTCCGGGGACGTACGTGGGTCGCAGTTTGTGCCGCATTCCTCAGTGTTTTGGGGGTACTTTGAGACAGTGAAGTGTCGGTGATTTTGGATGAGTGATCCCAGCACGCCGCGCAGGGCGGCGCGGTGCGGATCTGCGCCGCCTGTCTGGAGGTGGGGCGGCGGGGCGGCGGAGCGGCGGCGGGGTTGCTCGGCTGCTTTGTGGCTGCTTGGTGTGGCTTTGCACCGCCCGCCTGGAGGTGGAGCGGCGGGGCGTTGGCTTGGTGAGGCTTTGCACCGCCCGGCTAGAGGGGCGGCGGCGGCGGCGGGGCAGCGGCTCGGTGTTGCTTTGCTTGGGGCGGCGGCGGCGGGGCGGCGGCGGCGGCGGGGCGGCGGCGGGGCGCGGGGCGGCGGCGGGGCGGCGGGCGCGGCGGCGGGGCGGCGGCGGGGCGGCGGCGGCGGGCGGCGGCGGGGCGGCGAAGGCGTCACAACGTAGTAGCAGTGGCAAAGTTCTGCAAGCAAACTTGATTCTCCCCGTATCGCTCCCATCTCGGACGCACGGTGGTCCTGCCCCAGAGTCACACAGAGCCCTGGTCCGCCTGGTTTGGTTGACTTTGAGGGCGTTTTCTAGAGTCACTTGGCAGGGGCAATAAAGATATGCTGGGTCAATTATTCACAGTGAGGTGAGCTGTGGGCAGGTAGACCTCTGTGGCTTTTGGTGATGGTGATGGATGTTTCTCCCATAGTTCTGGTTAATATTAATGTGTGATCGTTAAAAATAAAGAACTATATATGAATTATCTTGGTTCAAATGGGATGAAGAGAAAGGTCTCCATCATGTCTGTTTGGATAACCATCACACAATGATGACTAAATTTGTCATACTATTGTGATGAAACTTGAATGTATAACAGAGCTGTACTGTATGTGAGGTTGAACCCATGTTTTTCTTATCCACTAGCAAGAAATGGTGCATTATGTTGAAATATATATGAGCCAAACTTTATATTGACATGACAGGCTGTGTGTGTGTGTGTGTGTGTGTGTGTGTGTGTGTGTGTGTGTGTGTGTGTGTGTGTGTGTGTGTGTGTGTGTGTGTGTGTGTGTGTGTGTGTGTGTGTGTGTGTGTGTGTGTGTGTGTGGCTCCATCGGTTCAATTATTGATGGTTTGGTATTGTGAAGATATCTTGTTATTGACTGGTAATCTTTTTTGGACGGCCATGTTCATCTGTAAATTATGCTTGAAATGGAAAGAGGATCCTGAAGCTGAGAGAGTTATTACATCTCTCTCTTGTCAGATCACTCTGAAACCCCTCGCCCGCCCCTCAGTTTACTGGCCTGCGACTCAGAGGTGGCTCCTAGCTTAGCTCCCTGAATAATTCATTACTAAAGCAATCAAATCACAGCCCAAAAGTTTGGTCAGTCATAAGAACGTATCTGCCCATGAGACCTGTTTTAGCCCAGCCAGTACCTTCATGTGGGATTCAGGAATGAAAAAGTCAACCACTTCCCTCTTCCAGTAAACCAAAACTGATTTCAGTGCCTGCAATGTCGATGAGATGACAGGAGACCAGCAAAAATATTGCAAATCATATTTATCATGTGAGAAATATTCTAAATACGCCATACTTTTGGCTCAGAGTGGGTGGCCTAAACAGAACGAGACGTTGATGCAGAACGTCTAGGGTGAAAAGTTTCATGCATGACTCCAATCAACACTGAACAGTGATGTTGGAAGGCTCTGTAATCGGAGTCTTTGAATTTTACTCACTGTTCAATCATTTCCCCTGGGCTGCCGCAGGTGAAACTAGGCAGAAGGGAGTTCTGAAGCTCACACTTGAAAAGAAAAAAGAGAATCTGTCACAATAATAATAATATGATTACCTTGACAGCATCAATACTGAGATGATATTGTACGATCTACTGCCCTGTTGGACGATAACTCTCCAGCATAAAGATCCAATCATTGATGTGTTTTATTTACTGCAGCTGTATGATCACATCAACTTGATCAGTTCAGGCGGGAGGTATACAGTTAGTCAGCCAGTCAGTCATTCCTCACCTTTCTGCACAATCTGCTAATTCAAATTCAAATTAGGCAATTCCCTGGATCGTGATTGTGTGCGGGTGATTGTCTGCTGTTTGGTAAATGATTCAGCCCCATTCTGATAAAACAAAGGTTTGTGATGATTGGCAGAGATTTCTGATGATTTTATTGATAGATGGAATGGAACTATAAACCATGAATGTAACCTCAGACCTGGGAGATGATGAATTTAGTTGGATGGTTTGGAGGATGAGGGATTGGAGGAGAGGTTGGAAAAATAAACATTGCTAACGAAAAATGAATTGTTGCAAACCTAAAAGTGTTGTTTAAGCCTTGTGATGCCTGTTGGAATTAGTTTTCGGGCAGATGCCAACATACTTGGACGTAATTAGAAATGAGCAGATGAGTTTTATTCCTCATCTTTTCACCACCATAATCTGAGAGTAATCTGTTATAAACTCCAGAGCCATCCTTCAGCTGGTGGTGAGTCCAATGCGTTTATCTTGACTGTAAAAAGATTCTAGTGGATTTTTTTTCCTTGCTGATTTCTGACCAATCAGGGCATCTCTTTCCCTGATCGGTTTGGGGATTCCGTTTTCCTGTCATTCCCAGTCGGTCACACAGCTTCATCTTCATCGGGATGGAGGGAGGGGTGGAGCTGTTTGTTTCAGAATCAATCTCTCTTCTGCTCCTTTCCGCTATCTAATCTTAGCTGCAGCACCTATTCTAATACCCTATTGTTGTTAAGGCGGCCGCCTTAACAACACAGTACTGGGGGAAACACTGGATTGTCCAAGGCAATCCATTATTGAGCATATCTATATCCTGGGACAGGACCTCCTCGATCAGAGATTCGATTTAATCTTTCTGGAGGAACTCTCCATACTCTCCATACTGGGCGAGAAGGAGATGGGTTGTTTCCCAAAGTGAAGGCTGCAGCCTTGCTAGAACACTTCCTTGCTAGTCGCGTCCTATTGAGATGAGGCTAGAGTGCGGCCTAGTGTTTGTAGCATTCAGAGTTTGGAACGACTTGCTAGTGTGGAAGCGCTTCTGCTTTTTAAATATTGCTCCAGTGTTAAATATTTTAATTGTTGAAATTGCTATTGGCGACAGTAGTTTGTTTTAACACCGCCTTCTTCTGGATTGATTTATTTTAATATTTATATTAAAACAAATCGATCCATGCAAAATATAGCCTATCGTTACTTTGCAAAAATGTTGGAAAGAAATAGCACAGGTTGATTTTTTGATGATTAAGCTGTAAAAAGCAATACGGCACAAAATATTTCTGAAACGTTCAAATAACTTCACTTGTGTAAAGCAATGTGCATTGAGTTTCTATACGCAATTTTTAAAATCCTTGCGGGGTGTGAACGCAAAGGATTGTGGGTATTTTGGCTCGTTGAGGATCCATCGATGCATCCTTGAAAAATCTCGGAATTCTCAACACAAAAAAAAAGGACGCGAAAAGGGCGCAAATTTTCCGAGTGTTCTCAACATTGGAACAGTGCTTGTCAGCGTTCTATGACGTAGCATCCTTAAAAGGGCAGCCGTTGAGGATGCTTCCTTCACTTTGGAAAAACAGCCATGGACCGTTCTACAAGATGGACACATCTGGACCGTTTCTGAACACCAGCATCCGCCTTGTTTTGGAAGGGCTAGGAGTCTGTTGATGAGTTATAGCCCAGCTCGGGCATAAGTGGTGTTGATTAAAGGCAGTGAAAGCATAGGCAGCAGACGTAAAGAGCAGGAATGGCTCTGGGCTGAGGTGGGTTGGGGCTCGATGCTGAACCAGCTTCTGGATCCAGGAACTCATCCTGAGGCTGCGTCGAGTTGGAACGCTGCTTTGGGTTGGGTTCCCTGTCAGTCACGCTACATTGCACAGACTTGTTAAAGGATTTTGCTGGATTGCTGAAATGTCAGTCTGTGTATAAATGAGCATTGAATTGTCTCTTGGCGGTTTGTTAGTTATTGACATCCACTTTATTCCAGACCAGGATTTAGAAGCTTCCAGAACTTTATGGTTGTTGCGTACAAACTGCCCTGGTTAGATAGTTGGTCGATAGGGCCCACAAACAAACAAATCACTAAGTTTGGATTGTCTGACTGAGGCGCGAACATTTGGAACTCGTTTGGGATAGAATGGATGTTTGTGGCTCAACCGCCAAATTCATGGCTGATTTACATCTCTGCATAAACAATGTCAACAGTTATAACCCTTGCCCACCGCATCCGTCCATTGACGGATCTCATTGACTTTGTATGAGGCAAACCCGAAATGCATTGTGGGTCTGTTGCAGCCTGCATTTTCAGGCTGCAACGGATCCGTCAGCCAATCAGATCGTGGCTCCGTCGGCAAATACCACTCCCCCATCCAGACACGCCTTCCATCGTCTGTTGACGGACGGATGGATGCAGTTGGCAAGCTGCATTAACCTGGGGAGCAAACCAGCCAAGTCCTTGTCTTTGTCTTAAGCATCATAAATCCATGTCTTCTAGCTAGTTTTGATTTTCCATATTCTTTGACTGCAAACTAATTAGGGGTCAGGGGTCAGAGGTCAGGCCGATCATACGACAAGCGATTACTGTGCTATGGGTGGCTGTCCGACCACCATGAATAATCTACCCGGCGTGGGTTCAATAAATCAAGTGGATACAGGATCCGTCGGGGTGCCTGACGCCGCGGACCCAGAGAGAGGCCTGACTCACCCCTTCCCCAGGGCCAAGAGACAGGCCTGACTCACCCCTTTACCAGGGCCGAGAGAGAGGCCTGACTCACCCCTTCACCAGGGCCCAGAGAGAGGCCTGACTCAACCCTTCACCAGGGCACAGAGAGAGGTTTGACTCACCCCTTCACCTCAAACCCATTCTCATGGACCACAGGGCCCAAGGGCAGATAGAGGGGGATTGATTTTCAGTGAGGAATAAGATGGTTTGGAACCTAAAATCACAAACTAAACTCAAGTCAGGACTTTTATGCATGTAGGCTGGTGATGGTGATGCCTATTGCTATCATCGTTCTTGTATGTATGATCATAACAATACATAACTACTTGTACTGGTGGTATCGCTTAATGCATATCTGTGATAAAGAGAAAGGATTTGATCTACTGCGAGGACTAATCTGGTTTTGAACCTAAAATCACAACTCAAACTTCACTCCAGAGTGTTGATCTGTAATGCTACAGACTCCGGGTGTGCAGACAAAGAAATCCACTTCTTTTTTTTTTATTTAGACTAAGTTCAGGCATAATAATAGCGTGTTATTAATAACATGGCTATGCATGACTCGTGGTCATCAGAATGAGGTGGTTGACGCAGGCGGGGAAAGCCTGGACATTGTCCTGCTCAACAACCACGCGTAAACATCTCTCGTTATGTAGTCACAGTGACTGTGGCTCGTTATGTTTTTTAATCTTCGTTCTCCAGTCGATCGTCGACTGCTCTCCCAATGCTAATGTGGCTATGCTAATGTGTGGCGTGTGTGTGTGTGTGTGTGTGGTACCTTCCTCAGCTGGCCCATGTGGGGAAGCGAGAACAGGCCTTGCATTCATTTACAATCTAGAGCTGTTCACAGGCGCTCTCAGGTAGTTATTAACGCTCACACTGTGGCGCCCTGTTTAACAGACGGGCCTTTCTGCTCCTACAGGCCTGGAGAACGACAACCGTGGGACTTTTCTACTTGTGTCCTTGCATCGTGTAGCATCTTGTCCCGGCTATCTCGCTGTATAAGGGGAATGGGCTAACCTAGAGACTGTTGGTGCTTGGCACTATGAACATCCTTTCTGTACCAACAGCAATATACTGTTGTTTCTCTTTCTTCTGACTAAATGTACTTATTGTAAGTCGCTTTGGATAAAAGCGTCTGTTAAATGCGTCTGCTAAATGCCCTGAATGTAAATTTAATGTAAATGTGTCAAGCGGCAGATAGGTTGTAGCGTGACGGGTCTCTCTCTCTCTACATGTGCACATGGCGACAACAATGTGGAACCGATGAACTCTGAGCCAGCGGCTCACTGACGCCCTGCAGCGATCCATTGGGATATTGAAGCTTCGCTGTTTATTCGTTATTAAAATGACTATTTCTTTCACTGAAATGAACTGCTTTGAAATGAGGGGAACAGTCGGATCAGTGATCCCCTGATTCTGCATGTGGGGTTCTCCCAAGGGTCTGAGTCACACGTTTGTGTTGGGTTGACAGTGAGTGAACCGCTGTTAAGACACCAGCACCACCGCGGCAGAGTGAATGGATGAATTGATGGGATCGGGTTGGAAAGAGGGATTGAGAGAGCAGAGATGGAGAGTACAGAGTGTACACGCCTCTATAATCCACAACCCCCCCCCTCCCCTCCAAACACTGACGCGCACGTAAACACGCACACGGACAGCCACACGCATAGCAGCTGGGCTAGTGTTTTAGCCACTGGGAGTTAAAGGCCAACACAGTCCGTGTTGGATGGTGAAACTAATGTACCAATTGTCCCGAAGACTTGTCCAATGACACGTTAAATCGTCCCAGTGTGAGACTTGGAGCTGCTGATGTCGTTTGAAGTGTTTGATATTATTGCCCGAGAGATCTTTTCCTCGTGGAAGAGGAGCAACAACTCGCATCCAAATCGGACACAAAGCCACGCAGAGACCGCATGGCCGCTGAAATATTTGTGGAATGCTTGGCATTCGAAACTCCCATAGTAACCTATGGTGAGAGAGAGATCCATTATCTCACCCCCAATCTAGAGGGAGAGAGATGACCCATTCAAGGTGTGTGTGTTCTACTCGGCGTTCCTTTCCTATGTGTTATGCATGTTGAACAATGAGCCATAGTTCCTTCCAACATTGTGTGTGTGCACATATTTTCCAGATTCTTTTTTCTCAAGCATAGTTTTGAGGGCCACAGCAAAATGTCTGTCCGTCTGTAGGGGAGTAAATCTCTCTCTCTTTCTCTATATCCCTCCCTCCCTGCCTCCCTCCCTCCCTCCCTCCCTCCCTCCCTCCCTCCCTCCCTCCCTCCCTCCCTTCAGTATAATGACTTCTGGTTAGGTCTGAATTATGTAAGCCATGTTCTAAGATTGCTGTATAAACTATACTCGGATCATATAGCTTTAGTATTGAGTATTATAAACTATACTCTGATCATATAGCTTTAGTATGAGTATTATAAACTATACTCTGATCATATAGCTTTAGTATGAGTATTATAAACTATACTCTGATCATATAGCTTTAGTATTGAGTATTGTAAACTACTCTGATCATATAGCTTTATTATGACTATTGTAAGCTATACTCTGATCATATAGCTTTATTATGACTATTGTTGCTATACTCTGATCACATAGCTTTATTATGAGTATTGTAAGCTATACTCTTGATAGCTTTATTGTGAGTATTGTAAGCTTTACTCTGATCATATAGCTTTAGTATTAGTATGGAGTAGTGTAAGCTATACTCTGATCATATAGCTTTAGTATTAGTATATTGAGTATTGTAAGCTATACTCTGATCATATAGCTTTAGTATTAGTATATTGAGTATTGTAAGCTATACTCTGATCATATAGCTTTGGTGCTGCTCAATGTTGATTCTGCTTCACTCGGGTCACCAGAGATGGGGGTGTCTGTAATCCAATAAACAAACGGGCGATATCTCTTTAAGAGAGTCGTTTTGGGAGAGTCAAGAAGAGCAGGTGGGTCTGGAGTCACAGATTTGTCTGGTGATATTCGAATGACCTGTTACTACTCATTAAATTATGGATGGATGCATGACTATTTGTCTGTTCTCTCCTGTTGCTCCGTAACTTCATATTGCTCGTCTCTCTTGGCTTTACTTCTCTTCCGTTCATCATTCTGCTGTCCTAACACACACACGGACACAGACACACACACGCTGACCCTAACAGACAGCCAGACACATACAGAGCTGCCAAATGATTACAGAGGCTGTCATGGTTTTGCATCACCACTGATTAGGAAAGCAGGGCTCAGTGTACTTTTGGACCAATGCTTCTAGCAGATTCCCCTAGCTACTGCAAACCTCTATAGTCTGCTAGCTCATTCCCTTAGCTACTGCAAACCTCTATAGTCTGCTAGCTCATTCCCTTAGCTACTGCAAACCTCTATAGTCTGCTAGCTCATTCCCTTAGCTACTGCAAACCTCTATAGTCTGCTAGCTCATTCCCTTAGCTACTGCAAACATCTATAGTCTGCTAGCTCATTCCCTTAGCATGCCTAATGCAAACCTCTTTAGGATGCTAGCTCATTCCCCTAGCATGCCCACTGCAGACCTCTATAGGCTGCTAGCTCATTCCCCTAGCATGCACACTACCGACCTCTATAGGCTTTTAGCTCGTTCCTCTAGCATGCGAGCTGCAGACCTCTATAGGCTGCTAGTTCCTTCCCCTAGCATTCCTACCGCTAACCTCTGTAGACTGCTAGCTCCTTCCCCTAGCATTCCTACCGCTAACCTCTGTAGACTGCTAGCTCCTTCCCCTAGCATTCCTACCGCTAACCTCTGTAGACTGCTAGCTCCTTCCCCTAGCATTCCTACCGCTAACCTCTGTAGACTGCTAGCTCCTTCCCCTAGCATTCCTACTGCTAACTTCTGTAGACTGCTAGCTCCTTCCCCTAGCATTCCTACCGCTAACCTCTATAGGCTGGATCTAATGAGTGAGGACAGATATTCCTCTCATGCCAGCCGCCAGGGATACTGCCTCTCATTCTGCATGCCTACAGGTCTGCTGCATCTCATTCCTCTCATGCCAGCAGGAATACTTATCAGCGAACACAATACGTCAGTCATCACGGTTCGCAGTCATTACAGGGCATGATGAGGTATCACTTAGCGGATGCTAAGAGGCTTACTCAGGGAGTGACCGTCCTCCTCTAGGGTAACACCCTGGTCCCAGGGCCTCGGTGTCCCCTCTCTGCCTCCCCTCCCCTCCCCTTAGTCCTGCTGTCCCCACTCAACCGCCATCTTGCTCCAGAAGGGGAGTACTTCACAACATGCTAACGGCATATTAACGGCTTGTTCCAGTCGGTCCTGTTCTGGTTAGCGGTTCACACACTCTGGCTGTTTCTCAAAGTGAAGGCTGCAGACATGCTAGAGAACTTTGTTGCTAGTCGCGTCCTATGGAGATGAGGCTAGAGTGCTGCCTAGTGTTGGTAGCGTTCAGAGTTTGGTAGGACCTTCTAGTGTGGAAGTGCTGCCACTTTTTAATATTGCTCCAGTGTTAAATATTTTAAATGTTGAAATTGTTATTGGACAGTAATTGTTTTCACACCACCTATGAACCAAATCAATCCATGCAAAATATAGCCTATCAATAGGTTGCAAAAACGTTTGAAAGAAATCGCACACAGGTTCATTTTTTGCATTTACATGATTCATCTTTAAAAAGCAAAACGGCACAAGATGTTTCTGAAAACATTCAAATATCTTCACTTGTGTAAAGCAATGTGTGTATTGCTTTCTGTATGCAATTTTTTTATATCCCACGCAGCGTTTAGACGCAAAGGATTGTGGGTATCCATCGATGCATCATTGAAAAATCTCGGAATTCTCAAAAATAAAGGTTGCGAGAAGGGCGCGAATTTCCGAGTCTTCTCAACATTGGAACGGTGCTTGTAGCGTCCTTAAAAGGGCAGCCGTTGAGCATGCTTCCTTCACATTGGGAAACAGCCACACACACACACACCACACACCACACAACACACACACACCACACACACACACACACACACACACACACACACACACACAACACACACACACACACACCGCCCCCGCCCCCCCCCCCCCTGTTCTGGGATAGCCACCGTGCATGGCATGCTAACAGCATGTTCCAGTCGGTCTTGTTCTGGTAAGCGGTTTGTCTCCTGTCTAGGCGAGCCCCGGTGTGTGTGTGTGGCCCCCTGCACTCTGGGGCCCGTGCAGAGACCCCACTACACATTTGTTGCTTTGTGAAAACAAGCATTCATAAATGGGGGGCTCTCTTTCCAACTCATCAGCCCACTGTGGTAAACACCTCTATCATGTCGCTGGTGTTAGTTCAAGCGAGCTCGCTTTCAAGAAGGGTAATCATGACAAAACAAACACAACAAAACTCATGTCTAGTAATTATGAAGATCTCATAAACGATGCATAAGCCCTGACATGGGGGCAGCCTGTGTTGAACGCTGTAGGCTTTTTTGCACACGCACACTCTGAGTCCTAAGGCTCAGTCAAAACCAGCTTTTCAAGGACCTGTCTCGGGAGATAAACCTTTTATTCCATCTCCAGAGACACACACACACACACACACACACACACAACATCACCAGAGACACACACACACACACACACACACACACACACACACACACACACACACACACACACACACACACACACACACACACACACACACAGCATTCCTCTGGGAGCCCCCCCGTCACCTCAGGCGCCCCTCCCTCCCTGACCTCGCCCTTCTTCCTTTGTCTGCTGTTATCTTCCTCGTCGCTGTGGTCTTCGTCCTCCTCGCCACCAGGGCCCTTAGTGGGAACGGGACACTGGGATTGGTTTCCCCTGTGGTCTCTCTGTTCACATTCCACCTTTCAAATGCTGCTTGTATAAACAACCCTAGTGCCTCTCAAGTGGGTTCCTTCTGGATAATTATAGTTGGAACTCGTAAAGTAATTATACCTTATTAGAATAAGAAGAAAAGTGCTACAGGCTTTTAAACAAGCTTTACCTGGACCACTCCTACTCCACCTTGACCACGCCCACTCTAGCTATACCACGCCTACTCTAGATGAACCACACCCACTCTAGCCATCCCTAGCCATCCCTAACTGGGATGGAGGATTACAGGATCCATCCTGAGTCTCCTGCAGTTGTTTGGTTATGAGCTCGGTGTGTGCACCAGTAAGGGAACAGATTATCTGCGGGCGTCCTGTATTGGAGTGTTTCAGTGTTCTGGCCGCTCTGCTGGATGTTGTTTGGCAGTGCTGACTGTATTGGGATCATGGCCACCAGTTTGAGGGGGGGAGGACTAGTACTGGTTGTGATTGGATTGACTATCGTCAGAAAGCCGCTGCCTTCAACTGTCTTCTGACCTTTCAGTCATTATGTCCTTCGATTCACTTGCAACAAAAATAAACTAACTACTACTTGATTTCAATCATTAACCTAATACACAGTGATAAAAGGATATAACGGGATTTGTTTTTCTTAACTTTTTCTATTTAGAGTATTTCATTGGCGGTAATTTAATGTACCAGGCTATTTACTGGAATAAATGAACTCACGAGGTGTGTGTGTGTGTGTGTGTGTGTGTGTGTGTGTGTGTGTGTGTGTGTGTGTGTGTGTGTGTGTGTGTGTGTGTGTGTGTGTGTGTGTGTGTGTGTGTGTGTGTGTGTGTGTGTTGTTCCTTGTTGACATGCATCCCCCTCCGTGTGCAGAACCAAAGGCCTTTCCCAAAGTGCGAGGCTAGCTGTACAGATCCCCCCCCCCCACCATATAGCTCGCTCCTCCTAAGAGAAACCTTACATGATTTAGGGGAAATGTTATCATGTCTGCACCTCATGAAGTCAGAGGGTGACTCATTTGATGATATGCCAGCTGAAGGTCAGGACGCCGTTGTGAAGTAGTCACAGCTAGGGGAAGTAGGAGGTCAGAAGTTAGGCTGGTCGACGTGAAAGCCAACATTTCAGGTCATATGAAATGCTTTTCATAAACGTAGAATACTACACAAGTGTGTGTGTGTGCGTGTGTCCGAGTGGCAGGCCATTTGTTGCCTGGTGGAGTTGATGGCACCGCCTGCCAGGGAGGGAGACACATCCCCCTGGATTAGCATAATGGCAGCTGAGGCAGCAATGCATTGTGGGCCGTGTGGAAAACGCATCAGCAGAGTCCTGCAGTGGGTCAAAGTAATGCTGCAGAGGTTCAGCAATACAACCCTACAGAACGTAGCTCACACTGTGATACTGAATCCCAGGGTAGTTTTATATAGGAGTTGTTACTCTGAGATTGTGGGAAGGCCGTAAATGTTTATTGTGTTTTGAAGAGGAGCAGTGTGTAAGACTCAGATCTACATTGAGGCGTATTGCGCTGTGATTTATAGTGTGAACATGGTGTCGGGTTGCAGGCCCTCTCTCACTTCCTGGCCCCTTCTGCTTTCTTGTAAAGTCCTCCCACGGGAGGGTGTGTACGCATGTGAGTGTGTGTTTGTGTGCGTCCGTCCACGGCCTTGAAGTTGATCCCATGTCTCCACTGATGGCTGGGCTCAGTGTGCTGTATTGATTGATCAGGAGTCGGACCCAGAGCTCCACTGAAACTGGATCTGGACGCGAAGCAGAGCGGGCTGTCTTCGGTTCTGGGAGGTCTTGTGCTTGGTTGGTGTATCTATGAAAAGTGGGCTCATGTGTTCTGGTGCTACGGACGTGTTAAGCTCAGCCCAGTGCTGGGTTGCTAAATTAGAGAGGTGCTTTGGTTCATGAGTTGGCTCTGTTTGGGACAGCCTGGTCTTCGGAGGGAGGAGGATAATACAAGACGATGGCCAACACCACTTGTTCATAAAACACATTCACGTGTGAATGTGTTTTTTTTTTTTTAAGTGTCTGTTCTGTGTCTGTGTCTGTGTCTATGTCTGTGTCTGTGTCTGTCTGGGATTTAAAAACAACATGTTTTCTTTTCTTTAGAGTAGTCTAATTAGTTTTATTTGGTAATTTCATGAGGTTATAGAGGCCTGCATCTACTTCCCATGAAAATAAAATAAACCCCGTATAAGCTCTCGTGTGGGTGTACGTCCGTGCAGAAGGCACCATGTCAGCTGTCCGCAGCACAAAGCAGAAGTGCTGGAGCAGAAAATAGGGGGAATTTCATATTGCTAATTCAAACACACATGGGCAGAGCGCACACACATACAAGATTATAGACGCCACTGCAACACACACACTGCTGGAAACTAAAGTCGTTCATTCACCAAAGCTTAGTGGCCTGCTCAGGTCGGGGGGGGGGGGGGGGGGGGGGGGGGGGGGGGGGGGTGTTATAAAAAACAACGGCCTGAAAATTTCCAAACTGAAAGTAAAATCATTGTGCGGCAGCATAGCCTCTGTGGTTTATGTAACGGTGGATCACTGGTGAGACCAATGTTATTGTTTCAGATATTGAATGGGACCCGACAGCGTCTGACTAAAGTCTGCGGGGCGACAGACGGCACCTTTTTGAACGGGTGCCGCTCCACCAGAACATCCTTTTGAGGAGAAGCCTGCGTTCATGACCTTATTGCTTACGTGCTATTTACCGAGCACATCGCCCTTATACCCGGGAATCTACATAAATACTGATAAAACTCTGATGGGCCCATGGGGAGTCTGTAAAGGATGGATCGAAGATAAGGTGGTGGTTTATGTGTTCACCAAAGTGATGTTAACTCACAGTGACCCGGTGGTTATGAACCTGTGAGAAAACCTTCCTTCAAGGCCAGGCCTTTAGATGCGCTCACAGGAACTCCTATGTCCCGACTAAATAATGCATCCCAAGTCTAAATTATAAATACAGTCAGATGCACGCGTACGCACACGCACGTAGCAGCAGCCTTCCCAACCGTCTTAGAAAGTGACATCAGAGGTCACTTTTCCCTGGTTTATATTACTCCCAGCAGCCATGATACTCAGAAAGTTGTTTTAAGACTGCAGTGAGTGATTTGTTGCCAGCTATTAATCATCGTTTGTACCTTGAAGTGTATTGAGCTGCAGGATTATACGTGGGATTTATTATTCTTTTGTGCTAAATATAATTTCACTGTAGGCCATACAGTGAACTAATACCAGGATTAATATTTAGCATATCATTCCATAAGTCTACCTCCTTACAACACTCATTGTAAACTAGCAGGGATGCCCTTTTTATTTCTCTCTGACCATAAACGTCGCTCGTTAACCAGTTCTTACCCGTTAACCGATGAGAGTAAATACACTGTTATGAATGGACGTAGGTCTGTAAAAATAAGACAAATATTTTCATTTCTAGGCAACGGGTGCTGGTCATTAGGAAACGAGGGTTGGTCAAAGTGCAATGCTCCAGAGGATCCCAGTTAAGGTATAATTGAATGAGCAGTGCACTGTAGCAATTCTCCTAAACCAATGAAATGTCACAGCTGTATCTCTCCCTGCTGGGCCCAAGAGCATCTCTAGAGTTCTGGAGCATCGGCGACATGTTGGCACTGAAGATAGAACTCAATTTATCTTATCCTTAATTTATTTATTTTTTTGAGACGGCTCCTAACCCGGTTAGATTCCAGTGTTAGGTTTGAGTTTGGTCGTGTGCAGCCTTTGTGAGCCCCCCCAACTGCCATAGACCCAGGATGAGGGGACAATGATGTCCAGAATTTCCCCAGAGTCAAAGTCAGCTGAGTCAGTTCAGTCGTAAACCCATGACTCAACATACAAGTGGTTGTGGGGTCCCCTCTCCTCTTTGTCAGATGGGGATGTCCTGCCTAGTGCCTACACGTATGTGCCTTTGGTCTTCTGTGTGTGTGTGTACAATAGTCGTGTGCGCAGCAGATTAAGGGAGGATTAACCTTAACCTTCGCTGCAGGCCTTTTTTTAAGTTGCAGGAAATGCGCATCCACACACACACACACACACACACGCACGCGCACGCACGCACGCACGCGCGCGCGCAGACTGCAACTCTAACATTGAGCTTCTCTCACATGACAATGACACTCTGTATGGGCCTGTGTCCTCACACTGCATAGAGAGTACAGACGCATACATTGTATATGTTTGGGTCCTCAGAACTGCATGCAGCCGCACACAGTGTGTGTTTGTGTCCTAACACTGCATACAGACACGCACACTGTATGGCTCTGTCCTCACACTGCACACAGACACACACACACACACACACACACTGTATGGCTCTGTATCCTCACAGTACTACATACAGACACATACTGTGTGTTTGTGTTTTTGTCCACTTCCTTCCTTTGTTGAAACCCAATTGTTTCCGAGTAGCCAAACCCTAGCACCCACCATTGTGGTGGCTGCCTTGGAGCCCTTGGGCAAAAGCCAAAAGTGTGGTTTGTCATCTGAAGAATAAGATTAATACAATTATTTTGGTCATTGAATGGAAAGTGAGTGACACCATTTTGGGTAATGAAAAGGCAGCTATGATTCTGCTGATGTGGGCAGCAGTAGACTCAAGAAAAAAGGGTATTTTGGGTCTCTCTGTTAAGTAACACACACGTATACACTCACTGAGGTTATATATGGAAAGTGTGCATGCTGGCCAGCAGGTCTTTGTGATGGGAGTCCTTAGTCTTCCAGCGGCAGGCTGGTGTTTTCCACAGGATGGGTGGGTAACAAGGGGGTGGTGGGGGTGGGTGGGGGGGGGGGGGGGGGGACCCCGGATCTACTTAGGCATCTCCTTAGGCACGCCCCCTGGAGAAAGTTCACCACATCTGTGGTGGGGTGAACACACAGGCTGTGGCCACCACACCCTGGCCCCAGGCCTCCACACTGGCTGGCTAACGGGCGGGAATGGGGCTGTGTTTACATGTGCGATCAGTTAATGTATGTTTTTAATGCCCAATTGAACCCATCGGTCGAATTGTTGAGCGGTTTATTGATCTGAAAGAGCTGTACCCAGACTGACTCCACTGGTCTGTCTGACCCACCAGTCAGGCTGTTGTTCAGATCACTGCCCCCCCGCTGCTGAAGGTCAGACCAAATTAAACCCATTGGAAATGTTGACCCAGTCTCACTGGGCGGTGAGTCATCCTGGGATGGATGGTCCAGCAGATGGGGCTGTGGGGTCGTGTTGAGGACCAGTAGTCAGTGTAAAGTAGCTGGATGGATGGTTCTAGCAAGGTCTGTGTGCAGCTAGCTGTTAGCATGGTCTGTGTGCAGCTAGCTGTTGGCATGGTCTGTGTGCAGCTAGCTGTTGGCATGGTCTGTGTGCAGCTAGCTGTTGGCACGGTCTCTGTGCAGCTAGTTGTTAGCACAGTCCCTGTGCAGCCAGTTGTTAGCACAGTCCCTGTGCAGCTAGTTGTTAGCACAGTCCCTGTGCAGCTAGCTGTTGGCACAGTCCCTGTGCAGCTAGCTGTTGGCACAGTCCCTGTGCAGCTAGTTGTTAGCACAGTCCCTGTGCAGCCAGTTGTTAGCACAGTCCCTGTGCAGCTAGTTGTTAGCACAGTCCCTGTGCAGCTAGTTGTTGGCATGGTCCCTGTGCAGCTAGCTGTTAACACAGTCCCTGTGCAGCAAGCTCTTAGCACGGCTTGTGTGCAGCTAGCCGTTAGCACGTTCCCTCTGCACCTGTTAGCACGGTCCCTGTGCAGCTAGCTGTTAGCACGCTGCACCAGTGGGGGTCATCTCTCTAAAGCCCTATCCTAGTAATCCGACTGGGCCAGCCCACTGGGAGAGAGGAATGTCACATGGGCACCTTGGTCTTTCCCAGTTCAAATGCTGTGGCCTGTACGGGTTTTGTTCTTTGATGTACGGCCTCTTTAACTGCCCACATTATTACGATTCATTAAAGATATGCTTCTGTCAAGGGTGGGTGCAGCTAACAGACCCCTGTTGGGCTTCACTACTGGTACTGTTGGGTAGAAATACTCACAGTACCATCACTTCCTCTGAGCTCCACACGCGCGCGCGCGCACACACACACACACACACACACACACACACACACACACACACACACACACACACACACACACACACACACACACACACACACACACACACACACACACACACACACACTCTTACAATCTGTGTGGTTAATGGAGGGTGGGAAGTGCAGGGTAGGAGAAGGGAACAAACAAAGTAAATGGACCATCATGAAGCGGTCCAGTACTGATTGTTGTGAGGACCAGAGCAGGTGACGTGGTCTGCATGAGTCCTGAGGACCACAGCAGGAGATCAGGGATAGAAATGGCCTGCTGCGGTGATAACCTGGAATTATGTTACAAAAGATGACTCAACATGACTCCGCAAAGCCGCTCTACTGCCATTGGTCTGCAGGCCTGGCCTGGGTCTACTTAGTGGTGTGTGTGTGTGTGTGTGTGTGTGTGTGTGTGTGTGTGTGTGTGTGTGTGTGTGTGTGTGTGTGTGTGTGTGTGTGTGTGTGTGTGTGTGTGTGTGTGTGTGTGTGTGTGTGTGTGTGTGTGTGTTGCACTTGCTTGCTTGCGTCCAAACAGTACTTGCTTTATGAAACGTGTGAGTGAAACTGTGCCCCCGTGTGGTACCAAGTGGCGTTGCACCCCCCCAGCCTCTGACAGCCGCACCTCGTTCTCTCCATCTCTGCTGACTGTGTAGAGGTGTGGCTATTTTTCGTCTCTCTTTGTCTGTCTGTCTGTCTGTCTTTGTCTCTGTCTATCTTTCTCTCTGTCTGTCCCTCTCTGTATTCACTCTATCACCCTCTCCCTGCTGTATCTGATGCTCCATGCTAACGCTCCATGCTAACACTCCATGCTACCGCCCCATGCTAACGCCCCCTCCCTTCTTGTCTCCTCAGCCATGGCGCAGTTGGACCTGAGCCTCAGTGATGCGTTGAGCGACTGCCTGGCGCCCGGCCCGGAGCCTCGGGTGGAGCGGGACTTCGTGGCCCAGCTGGAGGCCGAGGCCTTCGACGACCAGATCGGGGAGACGGTGGGCAAGACGGACTACATCCCCCTGCTGGACGGCGACGGCACTGCACCAGGTGACCACGGGGGTCCAGAGGAGACCGCTGGGGCTAGAGCAGGCACCAGGGGGACCAGGGGGGGGTCAGAGCGCTGGGGCTACAGGAGGGACCGGGGGGGGGGGGGGGGGGGATACCAGGCTGGGTTGGGGGTAGTGGTCCAATAACACTACCATAGAACTACACAGTATAGTCAAGTGTGGGTTGAGAGTCACAGTTCAATGAAGCCAACCGCTCTAGCCAACTTACATCAGACCAGAGGAAGAGATACAGCATGGTGATTTAATTATTGAATCATATTAATAGTAATCATATTAATTATCTCTCTTGAATGCGTGTGTTCTCTCTGGTTGGTTTTATGGATGTTTTTTGTTTGGTGTTAGTGCTGTTCTTTTGACATTTGACGATTCAATATTAGTAGTCCCATGCTGTTTGTTTTTAGAGTGCCACTGTTGTCCATTAGTCCTGCGTGCCGTCATATCACTCCTCTCCCACTGCTCTCCCCTGGTTGACATTGATTCAGAATCGTCGATTTGTTTGTTGCTGCAGTTCAGCTTCGGATTCGATCAACGTGACAGGCCCCGCATTAAGCCAAAAGCATCTTTATGTAACGCGGACAGCAGCTTCCCATAACTGACACAAATGATCAGGCGCGCCGGGCCCCTGGCTGCCATTTTGGATCTGTCTAGGTGCCATTCAGTTCCGTTGGGCAGAGCTGCCCGTCTCGTTTGAGGTCACTCTCAGCTTTTAACCCTTCGGTGCAAACGAGAGCACATTGAGAAGTTTTCTTTACCCTTGTGTTTTTCCTAGTGATGAACCTGTTTTTTTAAGCTTGTCCCTTCTCTGTCTCTGCGTGGCATTACCAATCGAAGCCCACTGCTGTAAATGTACCCTCTGGTCAACAGCCTGAAGGCCCGGAGATGTCTCAGTCTCTCTTTCTGCTCTTCAATTAGAGCACTTAATCCATCCTTAATGAGTCCAAATATGACTGGATTGGCCAGAGTTAATGATGCCTTGTGCTAGATGCTAGATTCGTATTCCTATTCTGTATGTAACGATAATGCTGGAGTGGATATTGCTTTTTCAAAGTAAAGGATCTTTGTGGGACGATAGAGTTGGGGTTAGACCCGATAGTCGTTCTGATGTGTTATCAGGCCTTTCCACTGTCCACTGTTGGAAACTCCTGGGCACCATTTTGGGTCTTGTGTGTAATCTCATCCGCCAATACACACAGTGAGCAAAGGGACAGAATATGGGTCACCTCACAAGCGCCCCTCCTAAAATACACATCCCTTTACTCGCGTTGTAAACAGGACCCTGTCGACCATGTTGAATAATTTCACCACGATTCTTTTTTCTGGACTGTGGGAGAAGAGTGTGAGTGTGAGTGTGAGTGTGAGTGTGAGTGTGTGAGTGTGAGTGTGAGTGTGAGTGTGTGTGTGTGTGTGTGTGTGTGTGTGTGTGTGTGTGTGTGTGGGCCACTCAGCAGATCAGAGCACGATGTATGCTCTCTCTGAGACCCAGGGTGGCAAATAGAATCACCATGTTTGAAAATTACATAATTTAATTAGGAGGCTATTAACTAAGAAGAACACATGCACAAGTTACGTGAATGTTATGGAATTCAGGGTGAGAAGGTTCAATTCATGCCCCCTCCTTTTATATTGTTCTGTTTTCCCTTCACACTGCCAAGGCATATTTGCCCTGTGTGTGTCTGTGTGTGTGCGCATGTGTGCGTCTGTCTTGTGTCTGTGCGCATGTCTGTGTGTCTGTCTGTGTGTGTGTGTGTGTCCGTGTGTGTCTGTCTGTGTGTCTGTGTGTGTGTTTGTGTGTGCCTTGTGTGTGTGTGCCCGTGTGTGTCTGTCTGTGTCTGAGTGTGTGTCTGTCTGTGTGTCTGTGCCCGTGTGTGTCTGTGTGTGTCTCTGCGGTTGTGGTGGTCTGACTTTGCCCCAGTGGGCCCGCGGGCCTCTCTCTCTCTCTCTCTCTCTCTCTCTCTCCCAGTGCGGGAGGGAGGGAGGAGGGAGGGAGGGCGGGGGCGGTCGATGTGCTGAAATGGCCAGCGCTCCGACACACGCGCAGACAAACACGACAGGACAGTCGGTCAACGCCCTCCGTCAGCAGATGTGTCCGTCCCTGTGTGCGTGCGTGTGTGTGTGTGTGTTGTGTGGTGTGTGTGTGTGCGTGCGTGTGAGATGTGAATAGGTCAATATGAGACCCTTCTAAGGAGCTGGGGTGCAGTGCAGTGGTGCAGTGACTCAGCACTGGGCCACTTCTCTCCTGGGTGCTGGTCCGACTGGGCTCTGTCCCATGACGTTATGCGTTCATCCCCACAGCTGAACAGGTTGTAAAATGTGCTTTGACTTTGTGTGTATGCAGACATTGGAACTGCATTGGCAAACGGAGAGAAGAAAGCTGAAGGGGCACAAAAGCCTGGTAAGATACCCTGCAAAACGCCCTCTCCACTCCATCTGCCTTTTCCTCTCATTCCCCCGTCATGGACTCTTGTTTTACTTCTGTTGTCTCCCATCTCAGTTGATTTTAGTTTTGTGTGTGCGTGTGTGTGCGTGCGTGCGTGCAATGGTTTTCCCACGAGCACAAACACATTTAAAGTATATAACTACAACCAAGGAGGGGGCGTAATCAGTATGAAGATCTCAGAGGATCTCCACCCTGCCCTGGTGGTCAGACGCAGACTCGTGTATCTTATCACATGGTTGTATTAAAGCCGTTCCATTCAAGGCTAATGCCCCCACACTGTAAACAATTATCTAGCCTTTCTGCGCGGCTAGGCTAACGATCCGTAGCGGTTGCCTCTGAGCTCCCCCTGCAGCAGGGAAAGGGTGGGTGTTGACAGCCATTAAAGCAGGCGTGCCATGCGCTACGTCACCAGTTGGGGGTTCTGTTCCTTCCAGATGGGGTATTGACGGCAGAGCGGCTGCGACTCCCAGGGAGGGGCGTTAATGACAGCTAATGAGTCCTATGGGGGGGTGCTTGCTCGGGAACAGACTGGCGAGAGCTGCTCTGTAGGGCTGTGTGTGTGTCTCTTTGTTGGCCAGGATGTATGTGTTAGTGGGTGTGGATGGGAGCCACCATTTTGATTTATTTCATGGTAATTTATTTCAGCTGTTGTCACCCTTTTATGTCCTTACTTTATCATCTCTTCCTTGTTTCTCATCACATGGGGTTTGTCGTGTGTGTGTGTGTGTGTGTGTGTGTGTGTGTGTGTGTGTGTGTGTGTGTGTGTGTGTGTGTGTGTGTGTGTGTGTGTGTGTGTGTGTGTGTGTGTGTGTGTGTGTGTGTGTGTGTGTGTGTGTGTGTGTGTGTGTGTGTCCCCGTCCTTATCTGTGAGATGAATGCATGTGACGGCATGGAGAGATTCTGCATGGGCCAGTGGCATGCACATTTGGTGTCTCCTTGGTCAGACTTGATATTCCCCTCAGTTCGGCGTATCATTTAACATCACGAACACAGCTGCAGACGAATCCCCCTTAACCATTTTTATACTTTCTTCATTTCAATCTCGTCCTTTCCCTCCTCATGAAGCTTAATGTACTCTGTTGAATCACAGCGATCAATTATAGAAAGAAAGCAGAAATGTGCATGGTACTGCCACATTTACCACAGTGACGGTAATCAAAGCCCACTTCCCTTAATCACAGCCCCATCAGCGCATGTTTCACAACACACGGCTGGTGAGCTGGTGGCATGTGGGCTGTTTGGCTTGTCCCTCTCTTATTTTCTATGCTCCTGTAAAGTGTTGTGGTGTGTGCGTGCATGTGCATGTGGAAGAATAAAACCGTGGTCCAGCGTGTAACGTGGAGGTGACCACTGGTGATGAGGTTGCAGATTACCAATTGAATCCCCCCCCCCTCTCTCTCTCCCCTCATTTTCCAACCACTACGGTGGCATGCGTTCTCCGGCAGACCGAGAGCCTACTTGACGTTATCGAACAGGGAAACCTGTTCGATTAAAAAAAACGAGCGTTCGCCGTTTGGTAAACGTGGATGTATTAAAGGATGCAAACCCACTTAATCCCCTCACCCACGACCTGCCAATCGCTGCACTATTCCACCATCTGTGCAGCGGTGGACGTCCGTGTCAGAGAGAGGGTTAAGCTTCTAGGACACTTATATAAATACGCCACATTGTGTGTGGACGTGTGGAGCTCCTGGCCTGCGCTGGGGTTGGATGTTTCCGGGAGGGTTAATCTTGGATATAGAGTCTCCTCAAACGTAATGAAGAAATAACACTTGTACAGTGTGGAAAATATAGGCAATGGAAATACATTGGAAGTCATAATCCTTATTTGATTAATAAGATGTGTGTCTTTTGGAGCAGAAAACACAATGTTTAGTGATACAGTGAGGCCCCTGGCTGCAGGGTCCGGACTCTGTATCTAGATCCAGGAGGCCTCATGTCTCCTCTCCGTGGCGTTTCCCCGCTTTCTATTCTCTACTCTAGTGTGACTGAGTATGGGTGGGTGTTGACCGATACAACACCAGCCAAGTTGGAATAACAAACTTAAACTGATTCAGTTTAATAAGCACAACATTAAGGCAGTCGGTATAAACACCAACCCCGGAGGGGAAGGGTTTTAGTGATTCTCTGTGCACGTCATGAGACTTACGACCATAAAGCCAGAGGGTTTTGGGTTGAGATGTCTTCATAGTCCGACGGCAGACCACTCTTCCCTAACGAAGGAGACGGCCTCCGTCGATGTCAACAGATTACATTTAGTTTAATGCAAGCAGACTGCGAAATGATAAGAGAATCGTTGAGTTTAGTAGTCAAAATGTTCAAGGGAGTTACATCATTCGTTTTAATTAAGAAGAGAAGGAAACCATGTAAATGATTCACTTTACAATGCATTAAAAAAATACATAGATGCACAAATGCATGGCACAGGCTACAATATTGTAGAGATTTTAGATTGATGTTGGGGGGGGGGGGGGTTATGGCGTGTGCTTTGGCAAAGTGAATCGGTTCCTCCTCTTCGTTCAACCCGTTAGTGTTCCAGACGACCAGACAATGTTATCTGTGGCCAAATCGGATGACCCCTGGCACAATCAGAGCTGTTCCCCAGCTGCGTCACGAGTGTTGCCTGTCAACGGAGGGATCAGATCTGACTGTCGGCTGTAAAGCTCTGGCCGTAGTCTAGACACTGCCCCCCCCCATAGACCCACAGACACAACTCCCTTCTTACAGTAGAATTCAATCGTCTTCCAGTTGCGTGACGGTTTCTGTGCTGTGGTTACGTCTGCTCTGCAGAGACTCCACTGTGATGTAGACGTTGTTGTACTTCCTCATCTTTTGGAGGACAACTTGTATTTACATTTACATTTATTTAGGGCATTAACGCTTTTATCCAAAGCGACTTACAATAAGTACATTGGTCAGAAGAAAGAGAAACAACAATTTATCCCTATCGATGCATAGAACCAAGTGCCAAGCACTAACGATCACTAGGTTAACCCATTCCCCGTATACAGCAAAGCACAATGGTAAGACTACTCAGTCATCACGTCCTGATGTAGACTTCCATCAAGGATATAGTTTACTGTTCATTTTATTAGTGAAGTGAAAATGGAGTCAGTTTATAATCAGACTCCGGTCTTTGAGCGTTTCGTTAGCCCTCTGCTCCGGCGCTCGCATACCGTACGATGTGTGTGTGTGTATCCACACTGTCCTCCTGCATCCACACTGTCCTCCTGCATCCACACTGTCCTCCTGCATCCACACTGTCCTCCTACATCCACACTGTCCTCCTGCATCCACACTGTCCTCCTGCATCCACACTGTCCTCCTGCATCCACACTGTCCTTCTGCAGACATCAGGGACAACAGTGAGACTTAAAGGGAGGCAGTTGAAGCATCCTCGGATGCAGAACATCTGGCCTGGTTTAGGAATCCCGTTCACGTACCTCGTTCATCATGTACCTCTCCGCAGCCACGGAGGAGAGCGGGAAAACTAGGAACTGGGTCAGGGAATTAGAACGTAAGCTGGATTCTGCAAGGGCAGAGGAAGGTGTGTGTGTGTGTGTGTGTGTGTGTGTGTGTGTGTGTGTGTGTGTGTGTGTGTGTGTGTGTGTGTGTGTGTGTGTGTGTGTGTGTGTGTGTGTGTGTGTGTGTGTGTGTGTGTGTGTGTGTGTGTGTGTGACATTGAGGGAGTGTTGGTCGATGCTTCTCTGCCAGTGTGGTACTAGATTATGTGTACATGTTGTGTGTTGCATTGCATGTAATAACCGGCATGCAATGCAACGAGGGCTCTGCATAAGAAGCATGGGAATGCATGCATGACTTCATATACTGTAGTCTGCATGTTTCATCAAGATACGCTCTGCAGAGTTGTGTTGTGTACACAAAGGTTAACGGAGACCCGGACACTGATGCATCGCATTAGTTTCCAAACAGTCTTGTGTTGGACCTCATAAAGTACTTATGTTACATGCATTGGAGTGTTGGATTGTTGAGTTGAACAGTTGATCTTTGAGCTTCACTAACCTGCTCTACTCTCCTTTCTCCCTCTCCTCCCTTGTGTCTCCCCATCACATGTTACCTGGACACATACCCCCACCCCTCCTTTCTCGCCCCCTTTTTGAACTTTGGTTGACATTATTTAATTTATCCACTCCTCACTGCCTCTCAACTGCCTTTCCACTCTGTCTGTCTGTCTGTCTGTCTGTCTGTCTGTCTGTCTGTCTGTCTGTCTGTCTGTCTGTCTGTCTGTCTGTCTGTCTGTCTGTCTGTCTGTCTGTCTGTCTGTCTGTCTGTCTGTCTGTCTGTCTGTCTGTCTGTCTGTCTGTCTGTCTGTCTGTCTGTCTGTCCGTCTTTGTCTCTCTTTCCGTCTTTGTCTCTCTTTCCGTCTTTGTCTCTCTTTCTTTCTTTGTCTCTCTTTCTTTCTTTGTCTCTCTTTCTCTTTGTCTCTCTTTCTGTCTTTGTCTCTCTTTCTGTCTTTGTCTCTCTTTCTCTCTCTGTCTTTGTCTCTCTTTCTCTGTCTCGGTTTGTCTATTTCTCTCTCTGTGTCTGTCTCTCTCTGTGTCTGTCTCTGTCTCTGTCTCCCTCCCTCCCCCCTCCTGTGTGTTGGCCAATCGGATGCTTCAGAGGACTAGAGCCACCGTCCACCGTCGTGTCGAGCTAACAATCAGCTGCTTCAGCTTCTCTGCAATTTACACACACACACACACACACACACACACACACACACACACACACACACACACACACACACACACACACACACACACACACACACACACACACACACACACACTGGGTATTGATGACAGTCACATATTTATGCATTTTCTTTAACCCAATAGGCAATACTTAGTTGATGATGTGTTGAGTTTTTTTTTTAGCTTAGTAAAAAACTAAGTAACACGAATATAATGACCAAGTAGCAGATTGGTAGCTTTAACGCTGTGACTCCGTTCTTCAGTGCTTAATCGCATTATCGTTATAGCAATATATAAAATATAACCCAAAGATGATATCTTATACTATACAGAGTACAGACTATAAGGTTCTTCATTTCACCAAGCTTTATGCACTTTCTAAGGAGGGCGACGGCATAGTCACTCTTTCAAGTCTTAGCGTGTCACTGCTACACACACACACAGACACACACACACACACACAGACACAGAGAGAGAGAGATCATAACCCCTTCCAGCCCTGTTCCTGCTGTCATCACCTCCCGTCACAGCAATCCTGTTTCTTTAGTGTCACACACACACACACACTTCTGCACTTGTATGCCAAAACTAATCTGAAGTTCCTAATGGAGTGTGTGTTAACAGCGATTGTGACACCTTGTTTGTTACTCTCTAGTTGGCTAACCTTTGTTCCTATTGACACCGTAGTCACCTCCTACCTTAAGTCTCTTACTTCTGTACACATCTGTGTTGGTATAAAGAGTAAAGACATTCTTGTATACAGACCGCACAGAAAAGCCTACGATTAAAATAGACAATCACTGAGCCGAAGTATATTTATGACATGATAAGTTCACTGTTTCACTGTTGATGATTGGTTTACCTGAGTGACTGTGACGTCTCAATGTGTCCTGTTAATCGTTCTCCTCCATTGGGCCCCTACCACACCCCTGACTCCATAGCTTGACTACCGAACACGCACCCTAAACACCAGACTGTGTGTAGTTGAAGTCCTGTTAGATGAACAGCAGCAGGACTGACATAGAGCCACACGGTGGACGAGATGTGACATCACACACACACTCGGTATGTAGAGTGTCTCATTAAGGTGATATAAATGCAATTAATTAATAGTTAAGGTTCCGACCCCTTAGACATAGTCCAGCCATTTGGTTTGGACTGTCATGGTACGATTACATTACTAAAGAAAGTGATCATATTATTCCTATGTCTTGTATAACGATACTATATAACGGTATGATCTAAATACGTTGTGGATTTATTTATCTTTTGTTCCCGATAGTGCTAACAGTTTGTTTCTGATTCTGTAGACTCGCCTGTCTATCTGCCTGACTGTATCTCTGACTGATTGTTCTGTCTGGCCACACTCTTTCTAATAAAAGTCTCCCTCACCTGCCTCTCTCTCTCTCTCTCTTCTTAAACCTGAACTAACCCGCTCAGATCGGGCCTCTCTGTCTGCTAATATCCCCTCTGCCTCTTCTGTCATCCGCAGTCACATTATTACGCTCTTCCTCGCCCCCTAAGATGACACAGCACTTTAGTGCTCTAAAGCCCTCAGATAGACGGAGCGAGAGAGACTCAGAACAGAGAGGAACCGGAAAAACAGCCAGGAGGCTTATACCAAGGGTTTTTTGTGTCTGACTTCTGTATTTTACTTTTTTGGAGAGTGCGAAAAATGTTCGGGAAATAAGCCAGTAATCCTGTGTGCCTTACATCACAAACCTGCATAATGTGTAACTATCTGCAGGGATAGCCAACTTTAATTCCAAACTGCTGACTCAAAACACCAGATTCAATACCTTACATTCAGGTACTTTAAAGGAAAAGGTAATGAAGTCATAAATAGACTGAGAAGGAGAATAATGGATGTCCACACAACGTAATGCCCCCACCCTCCTGTCTTGGCGTCGAGCTTTGACTCGTACTCATGCATTGCAGTTGTAGTATTATAAAATTGTTAAAAGTTTTAAACACAACAGTCAAAACGGGTCAACAAAAATAACTGAAGAGTACATAGTGTGTGTGTGTGTGTGTGTGTGTGCGCTCCTCTGATTTCCTGGGATATCAACAGCACATACAGTATATATCTCCACTATAATATATAGGGCAGGCTGCCCTACTGTGTGTGTGTGTGTGTGTGTGTGTGTGTGTGTGTGTGTGTGTGTGTGTGTGTGTGTGTGTGTGTGTGTGTGTGTGTGTGTGTGTGTGTGTTAAACCTCTTCCTCAAGATGTGTGATCGTTGTCAGGGCAGTGGGTAGATAGCTAGAAAGGTTCCAGACAGGAAGAAACAAAGCAACACACACCTCCGCCACCCTGTCTCCGTAGGCCTCTGGGTCACCAGCTGCATATTAATCCACATCAACTGAGAACACGGTGACGCTGTGTGCGTTTTTAGGGGATGTGTAAGAGATCACATGCAGAAGCGTAGTTGTGCAGAGGCCATCGAGATGCTGGGTACGTTATTACTGTGTTCAGGAGGGCCGACCGCCAGCGAGCGCATTACGACAATCAGCTTTTTCCTCTGCTACTAAATCCTCTCTCTACCCCAGCGTCACACTGGGAGGCGCTGGGTGCTCGTTCGCAGCAGCCCTGGGTACTGTCTCTCGCTCTCTCTCCCTCTCGCGCTCTCTGCTATCTACTGTCTCTAGTACCATCTCTCTCTTCTCTCATTTCTCTCTTCTCTCTATCTATCTACTGTTCCTACTTTTGTTGATTCTCTCTCTATCGTCTCCCTGTCTGTCTCCGTCTCTGTCTCCCTCTGTGTGAAATAATGTGTAATAAATATTCATGCTGGGGGGGACGGGGGACGGACTGGTAATCCCTAGAGCTGGAAGGCTGCGTAATTCCCTCCGGCTTTAGATCGAGGCAGAACCACGCAGTGTGTGTGTGTGAAGGGGCGCGTCAGTGTGTGTGATCTGGTATTCGTGTCTCTGGTTTTGTGCTTTACATCCAGTGCCTCTGTCGGTGATGCACGCCTCGGCGCACAACGGAGGGAGAGTTCTTGGGGCTCATAGGTAGCAAGGGTCAGGAGATCAGCAACAGGAGCTTCAGACCTCCCGAAGCCCCCCGACCCCTCCCTGAGTCAGTCAGCCTCATTTGTCAGACGGTGCCCCTCCTTAAGCAGACCCCCCACAGATGCAGACCCCTTCGAAATCCTTCTGGGCTTTTCCTTAAAATTGCTGCACTCTGATTTTCCTCTCTCGCTCTCGCTCTCTCTCTGACCCTCTTTTTGTCTTACTCTCGCTCTCTCGCTCTCTCTCGCTCTCTCTCTGACCCTCTTTTTTGTCTTACTCTCTCTGTCTCTGTTTCTGTGTGTGTGTGTGTCACTCTCTTCCACTCTTTCTCACACACAAAAAAACACAAACGCATCAGGCCGCTGGTGAGGCGTCTACGGCCCTCCTCTCCCTCCTCCTCCTCCTCCACCTCGCCCTCCTCCTCGCTCTCCTCCTCCTCCTCCTCCTCGCCCTCCTCCTCCTCGCCCTCCTCCTCACGGCCCACACTCTCCTCGCCCTCCTCGTCCTCCTCCTCGCCCTCCTTGTCCTCCTCCTCCTCCTCACGCTCCACACTCTCCTCGCCCTCGTCCTCCTCCTCCTCCTCCTCCTCACGCTCCACACTCTCCTCGCCCTCGTCCACCTCGTCCTCCTCCTCTCCCTCCTCCTCCTCCTCGCCCTCCTCCTCCTCCTCGCCCTCGTCCTCCTCCTCACGCTCCACACTCTCCTCGCCCTCAACCTTCACCTCCTCCCCTCCCTCCCTCTCGTCCCTCCCTCTCGTCCCCCTCAACACGCGGTGCCACAGGTTGACCTGACAGGCCGGTGGACCCCTCCGTGCCGCCCTGGTTCAGCACAGGGCGGGCGGGGGGGGGGCGCAGTGAAGCACGCCTCTTGTTTCTGGTGACTGAGCACAGAGGAGGAGGAGGGGGGGGGGGGTCAGCGGCCGGTCAGGAAGGAAGTGCCCACGACGATGTTTACCGATTTAACTTGGGTGGCTTATCGCCCCCTCCCCCGAGCTCCAGACAGACAGCCAGACATGGGAGAGAGTATGGGAGACCCGCGGGAGAGGAGGGGGACAGAGGGGGGAGAGGAGGGGGACAGAGGGGGGAGAGGAGGGGACACGGGGGGGAGCGGAGGGGCACAGAGGGGAGAGGAGGGGGACAGAGGGGGGAGAGGAGTGGCACAGAGGGGAGAGGAGGGGCACGGGGGAGAGGAGGGGGACAGAGGGGGGAGAGGAGTGGGACACGGGGGGAGAGGAGGGGCACAGAGGGGAGAGGAGGGACACGGGGGGGGGGGACATGGGGGAGAGGAGGGAGACGGGGGGAGATGTGGTGACATAACCGCTGGAGATGTACAAACTCAGACACAGAGGAGTGCGTGCGTGCGTGCGTGCGTGCGTGCGTGCGTGCGTGCGTGCGTGCGTGCGTGCGTGCGTGCGCGCTCAGAAGGCTAGGGTCGTAATGGGCCGATGTGGATGCCAGGCTGCCTGGCTGTTTTAAGCCACACACACATCAACACAGCCACACCAAACCATCATGTGTTTGTGTACAGCTCCTCTCTGGACAGAATGTTTTGTTAGATATCCATGGATAGATAGATGTATACATATTTGCATCAGCGTGTTTGAAAGGGGTCATTATTACACTTCAATACATAGTCCTTTCAACTGTATTGTATTGCGGTTTATTCCAGCTGATCCAAGCCTTTCCAGAATAAATATGTAGATTAATATTTATTTGAGTAATTCATCTTCTGTCACTTGATTTGAGGAGCACTGCAGCGAAGGTTATTGTTCCAAGTCAAACTGCGCTGTTTACTGCGAACAAAACGAATTCTATTTCTGTGTGTAGCACAGACATCCTGTTGTGGACGTTGTTGCATCACCTGGTCCTGACCGGCCTATCTGGGCCCTCGTGTGGTCTGGTCTAGTCCTGGTCCCGGTCAAGTCAGAGCTCCTCTTTGAGTCGCAGCAGTAGCTCTCCTCTCTGGGTGGTGAACCCCACTTGAATCTCTCTCAGTTCCCTGGGTTCTCTCGCCTGGAGAATCAAACGGGCTCCACCTTCAGATGGAGCTCAGACGCCGCTGGGATTGTCACTCTTTGTGTGGTGATTATATTAAGCCCTGAAATGATACGGGCGTTATATTAAATCTGCTAGACAGCTCTACCGAGCGGGACTGCTTTTGATGCACAGAATGTAAAAGACATAACATCCAGACATGTGGGTTTGTGTGTGTGTGTGGGTGTGTGTGTGTGCCTGTAGGGGGTGCGTGTGTGCGTGCCCACTGCTGTACTGTCCTCCTCATGAACCAGGCTATGTCTCTGGGCCGGACCCCCAGTCTGATCTGGGGGGGGGTGGGGAGGGGTGGAAGTGCGCAGGCATGGCGGGGTCGTCTGGGGGCCGGGGAGAGGAAGTCAGCTCAGCAGCGCTGCTGCCTGTTAGCACTAGCTCATCCCAGATTAGACTGCTTCTTGTTGATTTAGGAGGTTCCCCCCCTGGTCACCAGGAGCAGCAGGGAGTTGGCCGTTGCTCCACAGTCCCCAGCAGCAGGGGGTAAAGGCCAGCAGATGGACGCGCCGGGGCTGAAAGAAGTCTACGGTCCGAGCCAATTGATTCAGCTACAATGTATGAGTGCGGGCTGGAAGAATGGAGTAAGGCTGTTCAGTATGATGGATCCATCATACTGAACGCCCATCCGTCATACTCCATACTGACAGCCCGTCCATCATACTCCATACTGACAGCCCATCCATCATACTCCATACTGACAGCCAATCCATCATACTCCACACTGACAGCCCGTCCAGCATACTCTAATCTAGTGGTGGTTAGTGAGTCAAGTGGGGGTTAGTTAGTCTAGTGGTGGTTATTATGCCCCAGACGTCGGCCTTGAACAGATGTAGTCGTGCTTGTGTTTGACCTAGATACAGATTGTGAGGTTCTGAGCTGGTGGTCCGGAAAATGGAAACCGAACCACACTCCATGAAGTTCTTGAAAGCCCACTTTGAGAACCAATGTTAGGAAACGGACCGGGTAGGATAGGACACTGATGGCAATAACGGCTCGCTCTCTCTCTCTCTCTCTCGCTCTCTCTCTCTCTCTCCCTCTCTTTCTCTTCTATTTAGTGCGCACACAGACAGACAGTCACACACATACACACACACATACACAGACCCATACAGACCCAGACACACGGACTCTCCAACACACAAACAAACAGTGACATTTACTCCCTCAGACCACAGACAGCCTTCCAGCGGGCCAGCCCTTTAGTGAGGGTCCCCGGAAAAACACACACACACACACACACACACACACACACACACACACACACACACACACACACACACACACACACGGGTCGGCCAACTTACAACAGAAAAACAACAGCTCTGCGTGTGTGTTCTTGGCATGGAGAGCACACGACGTCAATGTTATTTTATTCGTGCCTCTTCGTGGGGCGTGCAGGCTTGCGTGTGTGTGCACTCCAGCCGTGCCAAAAGCACGTCTCGGGACACGTGTGCTCATGCGTGGCAGATTGAAGACGCGTGGCCCATCCGGGCAAGGTACAAAGTCGAGGGACGAGACGCACACACACAGGCGACCGCCGAGCCGGCTGCCGTCCCCCTCCCATCACCCCTGTCCCTCCCAGTGTGACCAGACAGACGCACCGATGGGAAAACTAAAGTGTTTGGTCTGGATGTCTTGGGTACAATATAGGTTATACCCAATATATGAAAACATGTATTTTTTTTTAATTGTACGATATCAAGAAAGATCAAGAATGGAAAGATAAAGCACAACGGGAGAAGGTTGAGACTGAAGTGCAGTGTCACCCTCATGTGAGGAACCCAACCGTCTGTCCCGGCTGTCGTATCTCCTGACTCAGTACGCCTTCTGGGCTACATAGTGGCCCCCGTGGGCCACTGTGTGTGTGTGTGTGTGTGTGTTGGTGTGGGTGTGTGTCTGTCATATGTGCCCATTTATTTGTCATGTGTGTGGAAACGCTTTTGCATGTTGCTAACAGACACAGAGACAGACAGGCAGACAGACACACACACACACACACAGCATGTCTCCCTGAAGTGGTTTGTGCGGTCCATCCCTGCAGCAGACAGTCTTACGTAAGGTGCCTGGACTCTCCTGGATCAACTCCAGAAGTCTAGTGCCTCTTTCTGGGAGGGAAGCGTGTTAGCTGGTTTCTCTGTTTAATATTGAAACATGGCATCTCTAAAGCAAGGCATGAGATGGAGAAACTTTATATTTAATTCAAAAGATTCCTGATTACAATTGTAAGGGTCAGCTATTCCTGGAACTCACAGTACAGTGTTTTGTGTTGGTTTTATTACCCCCACAATACATAAATAATCCATAAATAAGTTATGGTACCCCACTCCATGTTTGCACCAGAAGCTCAGTGTCTCTGTGTTGTTAGAGGGCAGCTCGGCATTCCCGATGTGCTGCCGTGTTAATGTGACGGCATCCTAATGCCAGATAAGACACCTCTACCTCCTTGTGAGGCAGTGTCCTTCAACGATCTGCTGAGTCACTCTGGTCCCAGTAGGTTGCTCGGCTACGCAGGACTCATACGCAGCAGTGGGTTTAAGCTTTCTGTTTTAGCTGGTGAATGTAGGTTTGAGTTAAAGGTTTGTTTTAAGTTTTGGTTCTAGCCCCGTGTTTAGGTTTCGGTTTTAGCTTTTGTGTTTAGGTTTGGGATTTAGGTTTGTTTCATCTTTTGTGTTTTAGCTTTTGGTTTTGGGTTTGTGTTTAAGTTTTGGGTTGTAGCTTTGTGTTTTAGCTTTTGGTTTTGGGTTTGTGTTTAAGTTTTGGGTTGTAGTTTTTTGTTTTAGCTTTGGGTTTTGGGTTTGTGTTTTAGCTTTGGGATTTAAGTTTGGGTTTTAGGTTTGGGTTTTAGGTTTGTTTAATCTTTGGGTTTCAGCTTTGGGATTTAGGTTTGGGGTTTGGGTTTTAACATTGTCTTGACTGGGGACACGCCCATAAAAACACGTTGGGTGAAAAAAAACACAAACTTGGGTGCCGTGTGGAGGGCCTCTGGGTGCTCCACAGTCATGTCAACGCCGCACCAGGGTTGTTAAGACCCCACCTGCCTGCTCATGTGTCACTGATGATGTCCGGACACACACACACATACACACACTCTCTCAGCAGGCACGTGGACCCAAAGAGCTAGGACGCACTCTGCTGTTTTTGAATCAATTGCTGACCCTCCCATTGGGTAGCGAATGCTGCTCGCCCAAGGTCTGGGAGGATAGCGGAATGGCTGTCTCGCCAAGGTCTGAGAGAGAGGAGAGAGAGAGAGAGAGAGAGAGAGAGAGAGAGAGGAGAGAGAGAGAGAAGAAGAGAGAGAGAGAGGCGACGATGCCAGACTGAGTAGAGAGAGAGAGAGAGAGAGAGGAGAGAGAGAGAGAGTGTGTGAGTGTGAGTGTGTGTGTGTGTGTGTGTGTGTGTGTGTGTGTGTGTGTGTGTGTGTGTCACCCAATACGTGTAAGCATTTGTGACTGTAGGTAGCGCGCTGTCCGCTCCCTTCACTGTCACACAGGGCTGGGGCTGGCTGTGAGAGAGGGGGGGCTTCCGTCCACGCGTTGGTGTGGAGGTCTGCTTCGTTTACGTGTTGATTGGTCCTGTTTGATACTCTCGTGGAGTGAGGCTTTCCCTGGACAGCATTCACACCTGTACTCTCTCCAGCAACTACAGATAAGGGTGTGTGTGTGTGTGTGTGTGTCTGTGTGTCTGACTGTGTGTGTGTGTCTGCATGTATGTGTCTGTGTGTGTGACTGTGTGTGTGTGTCTGCATGTATGTGTCTGCCTGTGTGCGTGTGTTGTGTGTGTGTTAGAGACCTAGGTTTTTAAAATTGAACTGAGGAGCAGTTGATACTGAGGGGCACACAGAGAGAGCGAGGAGCAAGAGGAGGCGGTAAAGGAGAGGAAAGAGGAGGGTGTGGTGGTGGAGGCGAGGACCTGAAATGTGCTGCGTCAGGGCAGCCTGTCACCCCCCCCCCCCCACCCTCACCCTGATCGCATGCGCTCAGATCAGCGCTGTGCCCATCTTTTGGATGCGTGTGCGTGTCTGACTTTGGGTGTGTGTGTGTGTGTGTGTGTGTGTGTATGTGTGTTTCTCTGTGTGTGTTAGTGCGTGTGTCTGACTGTGTGTGTCTGTGACTCTGCATGTGTGTGTCTGTGACTCTGCATTTGTGCGCGCATGAGTGTGTCCGTGAGTGTGCGCGTGACTGTGTGTGTGTGTGAGAGTGTGTGTGTGTGTGTGTGAGAGAGGGTTCACAGCGTTGGTAGCTCACAGCCAGCTGAGGCAGCAGTGCAGACAGACTCAGATAGAGGAGCAGGGCAGCTTGTTAGCTCGTTGCTACTGCATTGGATGTTGTGCTGCATGGGACTGGGCTATTTGCTTCTTGGAGCAAACTCAGCAGGTGAGCGCTAGTGTGTGTGCACGTGCGTGTGTGTATGTGGGAGTGTGTGTTCTCCATGCGTTTCTCTGATGTCACTGTGTTAATGCGTGTGCACTCTCTATAGTGGGTGGGGGTGTGTGTGTGTGTGTGTGTGTGTGTGTGTGTGTGTGTGTGTGTGTGTGTGTGTGTGTGTGTGTGTGTGTGTGTGTGTGTGTGTGTGTGTGTGTGTGTGTGTGTGTGTGTGTGCCTTCCCATGATGCCAGCCTGTCAACGTACTGTGTTTGTCCCTCCCCCTGCAGGGTCCAAGGTGACAGCCACGATGCAGCCAGGCCGTCCAGAGCCCCACGGTGAAGTCCGGCCTCGGGTGGACCCCCCAGACATGGCCTCAGACCTTCTCTCAGGTAACCAGCATGACCCCTCAGAACCTAGCAGCCAACAGAACCCCCTCAGACCCTAACAGCCAACGGAACCCCCTGAGACCCTAGCAGCCAACAGAACCCCCTCAGACCCTAGCAGCCAACAGAACCCCCTCAGACCCTAGCAGCCAACAGAACCCCCTCAGACCCTAGCAGCCAACAGAACCCCCTCAGACCCTA
>OLKM01001371.1:53563-89935 GCA_900291075.1 Melanogrammus aeglefinus | reverse complement strand
TGTCTGTCTGTCTCTCTTTCTCTGTGTGTCTCTTCTCTGGCTTTCGCTCTCTCTCTGGGTTATCGTCTTTAGAAAAGGGGAGTTTACTTTGAATGTACTGCAGAGGTATTGTGTCTGTTCATCTAAGCAGAAGATCTACACACTTTTCTCCTTCTGTTCCCACTGTCTGACTGAGCGGACCAGACGCACACATTCAGAAACACACACATACAGATGCACATGAACACATACAGAGAGAAACACACACAGAAATACACACACACTTCTCTATGACCCATCTCTTTCCCTCATTCTCTTTTGGTTTATATTTTGCGTTATCCCTCCCTCTTTTATTGCACACTGTAATATATTTAGTCTCTGTCTCTCTCTCTCTGTCTCTCTGTCTGTCTCTAACTGTCTGTCTGTGTCTCTCTGACTCTCTCTCTCTAACCCATGCCTCTCTCTCTCCCTCTCTAACTCTATGCCTCTCTCTCTCTCTCTAACTCTGTCTCTCTCTCCCCCTATCTCTGTCTCTCTCTGTCTAACTCTGTCTGTTTGTCTCTCTCTCTGACTCTCTCCCTCTACCTCTATGCCTCTCTCTCTCTAACTCTTTGTCTCTCTCTCTGGATCTCTCTGTCTAACTCTGTCTGTTTGTCTCTCTAACTCTATGCCTCTCTCTCTCCCTCTACCTCTATGCCTCTCTCTCTCTAACTCTATGCCTCTCTCTCCCTCTACCTCTATGCCTCTCTCTCCCTCTAACTCTATGCCTCTCTGTTTTCCTCTCTAGCTTCCATGCTTCATTCTCCCGGCCCACAGCTGATGGGCTTCAGTCCAATGGGAGCCTCCTCAGGTAGCTGGCCTGACTCACTGTCTGAGGTTAACCACATGGAGGTCACTGAGTTCTGTTTACTGTATGCAGTCAGCTATTCTGTTAAATGTATGCGTGTTAACTGTACACGGTTAACTCAGCTGTATGTTGTTAACTGTACAAGGTTACCGGCGTGTTGTTAAGTGATAACTATGGAGTTTCACACCACACTCCTACAATCCTGACGCTTTACCTAGAATTAGGGTTTATCAGCTCACGTTGTGATGTAGATGTTAATACATTTACTTTTATATTTAGAGCATTTAGCTGACACTTTAATCCAAAGTGACTTACAATAAGCACATTTTTCAGAAAAAGAGAAACCACAATATGCCGCTGTCGGGACACTAAGGGTGTTCATAGAACCAAGTAGCAAGCACCAACAATCGCTAGGTTGACCCATTCCCTGTGTACAGCAAAGATAGCTAGGCTAACACGGGACACTACACAATGCTAATACTTGTGAGTAGGAGGTTCAGCAGGTTTGTAGTTCATTCCTCTGTGACATGTTAAGGTCATTAACGTTGGGATCTGCTGCTGTCCATCAACGTCTGACTGTATGAAGTCAGTGTTCGGCCTGTTAATCCGTCACTGGCCAACGGCTGGAGAGAGACAGTGGGTGGCAAACACTTCTGCCGCACATACTTCCAAGCTCACACAGACACGCACGCACGTGTGCATACGCACACACACACAGCCACATGGACATGGGCACACACACATACACACACAGAGTATTTGAGTTTGCGCAGCAAGTGTCTCATTGTATCCTTAATGAGTTCTGTCATCTCTGGGTCAATGGAATTACGGCTCAGGACACACACACACACACACACACACACACACACACACACACACACACACACACACACACGAGTAGACAGACAGTTTCTATCTGCATGCATGCAGTGTTACGGTCTGCAGTCAGTCTCATACTCTTGCGTGCACAATTGTTTCTACGCTGCAATATGACATAAATTCGACCTCTCCTATCGGTCCTTCTAACGTAATGTTTACTTCAGCCTTGCTGTCTCTGCTGCCTGTCTCCAGCTTTACTTTCTTGTCATTCATGGGTTTTCCTCCAGTCATCTCCACGTTTTCTGTCTCGTCTTCTTTCGGCCTAATTTGCCAAAGCATTATTTGTTTATGCCTTTTTATAATTTTTTAAGGTCACTCTCTTTATCTCTCACGCTGTCTCGCTCTCTCCCTCTAGCTCTCGCTCTCTCACTCTGTGTTTGTCCTTCTCTTTGTCTTGCTCTCTCTCTGTCTGTCAGTCTCTGTCTGTCCCTGTCTTTTTCTGTCTCTCTCAAATGAACATCAGTTTGAAACGGACTGCTAATCCCCATCATATCACCGTCTCTCACTCCAGGCTGGAAGAGTGAGACATTGCCACCATGTTTCCAATGTCTGCCATAACAAACAGTTCCTCACTTTCCACTTTATTTCCTACCTTTTCCCGTCTACATTCTCGCTGGTTTCTGTTGTCACCCCAGCCACCCTGCAGCAGTTAAGCAACACCATAAATTCCCCATTTAGTTCTGGGAGCATCACTTATTTAAAAGGTGGAATCAGTCACTACATGGTCAGCAGCTATAATAAACCTTTCTCTAAGAAACTTTTCATTTATTTGACCGTGGGCATCATGTCCACATGGAACGTGTACTATTGATTTATTGCTAGAATTCTACTTAGCAATCTGGATGTGTTTTACTGCAGAGCTAGAATGCACCCGATGGCTCTATTGGCCCCATGTCTAAAAAGCCATGCATTCAGTCTCAAAATGCATAAACTCAAAAATATAACCTTCAGTGGATGTTCCATACTTACAGGTTTGTGACAAATGCCCATCGCAAAATGGATGTGTAGCTATAACTCTCTCTCTCTCTCTCTCTCTCTCTCTCTCTCTCTCTCTCTCTCTCTCTCTCTCTCTCTCTCTCTCTCTTCTTCTCTCTCTCTCTCTCTCTCTCTCTTTTCTCCCCCCCCCCCTCGGTTCTCTCTCTCTCTCTTCTTCTCCCCCCCCCCAGGGTTCATGGAGGTGGGCGTGGCCCCGCTCCCAGCAGAGCGGCCCGAGCCTCAGCAGCACAGTGCCATGCTCCCGGAGCCCCAGGCCCCCCGTGGGCCCCTGAACCTGGCCCCAGGTGAGGCCCCACCTGTGGATGACTGCCCCTTTGGTACCTCTCATAGCGCCTGCTGCACCTCCAGCAAGAGGGATGACTAGGCTTATAGCCTAGCTCACTGGCAGCCTTATTTAGTATTTTATTTAAAGGAGGACTATATTGTGTGTTTATAACACAGCATCTGGGGACTATTTAGTATTTTACTTAAAGGAGGACTAGGGATGTGAATAACTCCAATTGAATAATCGGTGGGTGGTATGAACGAATAATCGATTCTTCGATGTGTGCCGACATTCACATAGGCAGCCATGGGTCATCGGCAAGAAATCACTTAGTATCTTAAAACGCAAAACAACAACTACCTGCAGTATCTGTGGTATAAAGGCTGAATCGCGACGGTCTATACTTTCAGCATAAAGAGTACGTATTTATCATTTGAAATTCGTCCCAGCCTTTATACTATAGGGTCTATAGCATATAACCGCGTTTTCTGATTACAGTTGAATGTAACAGTAAGCTGACAACATCACTAGTTAACACCGCAAACTGCAAATTAACCACACAGAGATAACAATGGCAACCGGTCAAACAAATTCTCTTGACAATATGGCCCGATAATTCTGCGCGCACATCCGCCGTGTTGATAAACAAATAATCCCCCTATAAATGAATGGTCTTCATTTATTTTCTATGGCAAGTGACCATGGTATAAGCAGGATAATGCCCTTGGACACCTGTCCAACATTAGTTCCGTCCGTTAATTCTTGTTTATTTGAGTGGGAAAAAATGTTAACAGTCCAAATGTTAAAAATCGACTTTGACCCTCGGGAACAAATAATCGAATAATCAAATATTCTGACCCATCCCTCAGGGGGACTATATAATGGTTTATAATCCAGGATCTCGGGACTATTTGTTATTTAACTTAAAGGAGGACTATGTCGGTTGTGTTTAACACAACATCTCAAGACTTTCTTTAGTATTTTAATTAAAGGAGGACTATACCGTCTGTATAATGCAGCATCTCGTGACTATTTAGTATTTTACCAAAAGGTCGACTGTCGTGTGTATAAAAGAGCATCTGGTGACCGAGCGGTGACTTTAAGTTCTTACTGGCTGCGCAGTAGCTCTGATGACATCGAAAGAAATATTTATTCATTTAAAACACAACCTAATCAAAAGGAATTAGTATGAAAGACGCATGTTTTAAATTATACCGTAATAGCAGCAGCAGTGCGGGGGGTTGGTTTGCGCGGCCCCTTGCCGGGCTGTGGTTTGGTGTCCTGGGCGCGCGGTGCAGCTCTGGGTACGGGTGGGGAACAGACCGGGGGGCGCCGCGGGCGCTAGGCTGTTAGCCGTCTGCTCCGTGACTCGACACTTCCTCAGCCATCTGGTCCATCTAGGGCCGGACGAGCTGAGACCGACGGACCAAATCACTGCATCGTCCCAGACCTCCCCCCCCCCCCCCCCCCCCCAGGGCCGACCCTCGGCGTCCACACAGTGTGCGTGCGGCGAGTTATTGTCAGAGGTGTGTTTTACCCCACAGCTGGAATGCATCCGATGGCTCTGAAGGCCCGCGTATGAAAAGCCAATGCCTTCCATCTAAAAATGCATCAACTCAAAAATATAACCTTCAGTGGTTGTTCCATGCTTGACAGGTTTTTGACAAATGCCCATCGCAGGTTAGGGGCCCTCACCACCCTTTCACGCGCTATTGACGCTACGTCGTCCGCCGGGTGATGGAAATGTGTCGACAAGCTGTCCAGTCCCCTCCTGTCTCCACGGAGACGGCAGCCGTTCAGGCTCAGAGCCACGCTCTGCCCTCCATCGTGACACGCACCCAACACAACGCAAGCTCTGCAGTTAATGTGTTCATCAGACCCAGAGGACATGGACCCCCGCCCGGTTCATGTGCTCATCAGGCCCGCAGAGCTTGAACCCCTGCCCGGTTAATGTGCTCATCAGGTGCCGCGTTAGGGTCATCCACCAAGCAGTGAGTGTGTCGTTACTTCTCAGGTAGTGACTCAACAATGCAGCAGTCTCCTCCTCCTCTCTCCCCCTCTACTCCCCTTCGTCTCCTCCCCCTCTCTCCCCCTCTACTCCTCCTCCTCTCTCCCCTCTCTCCCCCTCGTCTCCTCCCCCTCTCTCCCTCCCCCCTCATCTCCCCCCACTCTCCCTCCCTCCCTTCCCCCCCTCTTGTCTCCTCCCCTTGCTCTCCCCCTCTCTCCTCTTCTCCCCCTCGTCTCTCCTCCCCTTCTCCCCCCTCTCCCCCTCGTGTCTCTCCTCCCCCCTCTCCCCTCGTCTCTCCCTCCCCCTCTCTCCCCCTCGTCTCCTCCCCCTCTCTCCCCCTCGTCTCCTCCCCCTCTCTCCCCCTCTCTCCCCCTTGCCGCCTCTGCTGCAACAACAGCATTGTTCATGTATTGAATGGCAGAGCCGGGTTATTGCGCACACACCCACTGTCACACATATACACACACCCTCGCACCCATGCACATACTAACACGTATACACAGACACACAGGCATATTCACAGAGACACAGTCACACAAACACTGAAAGTGTCAGAAACGGCGAGTTAATCTCCTCCTCTTAGCAACAATACCTCTGCTCTGTCGAGCTCTGTTCTGCAAAGCCCCAACAGACCAGCTCTGCTTACAGGTTACCCAGATTAATGAAATGAAAATATTAGTTACTTTTATTTTTTGGCGTTCTGGAAATCCTACTGGGACTGGCAGCGTCCCTGATATGTTTTTGGCTTTGATCCCCTAGTGGCAGCATGGGAGCACTGCGCTAGCTCACAGACAGATCTATCCTAGCTGTCGAAGGAGTCATCGAATATTGGGCTTGAAAGCTAGTCTACTGCCTTAAGCAAACAGCCTCCTCCTGAGTTGAATTGTGTGTGTGCGTTGCGTTGGTCTGTGTGTGTACTTGGTGTGTGTGTGTGTGTGTGTGTGTGTGTGTGTGTGTGTGTGTGTGTGTGTGTGTGTGTGTGTGTGTGTGTGTGTGTGTGTGTGTGTGTGTGTGTGTGTGTGTGTGATACAGAGTTTGCCCTGAGGCGGTGATGGATGGTGAGCTGGCCTCTTCCTCATTAGCATTTGTAGATCTACCAAACAATCCTCAAAGGCTAGGCGAGATGAAGTGATTTAAAGGTTTTATTATAAGAAAAGGTATCAATCTGTCTGTATCATAGAGTAATGTAGCCACCAGGTCCACTAAAAATAAAACAATAGATTAATGACCCTTCTCCAAATCCTACTCCAAAAATCTTTCCACACTTTGAACAAGTTAGACATTTGTGATTTCTAAGTTGACCTAGGTGAGTGATTCAGCAGAAAGTTGGTTAGTTCCAGGGTCGCATTCTTACAATCAAACATTGTGAGAGAAGACACAGGATTCCCACTCTGCGTTCTGTTGAAAGATTGCAATGCTGTGGATTATTTGTTTTTGCATTCAGTCAGTGAATGATTTTGCGAGCGTGTGTGCCGTGTGCGTAAGTGAGCGTCTGCGCGTGCGTAAGTGAGCGTCTGCGCGTGTGTAAGTGAGCGTGGGCGTGTTTAAGTGTGCGTGCCTAAGTCAGCGGGTGCGCGCGTTTAAGTGAGTGTGAGCGCGCACGTGTGTCAGCATGATGCCCCCCCCCCCCCACCCCACCGTCCCTCCGTGTTAAACTCTTACCTCTCCTCCACACACACCAAGGTGCCTCCCCCCTGTGGTCGGACAAGGCCCCCTGCCCCCCCGCAGACCTCCCCTTCACCGACAGCGTCTCCACGGTGATCAGTCGCCACGCCAACCAGCTGGCCTCCGACGCCCGCCCCCCCAGGGAGAGCGGGGGCGACGAGAAGGAGGCCGAGGCCTCGGACCGCAAGCAGAAGAAGAAGAAGAAGAGGAGACAGAAGGACGAGGGGTCCTGGGACCAGCCCGAGGCGACGGAGGCCCCGAGCGAGGGCGCCGCCCCCGCCGACGACCCCTACCAGCGGGTCGGGCCGCGCCGCGACAAGGGGGGTCCGGGAGGAGACGGGGCCTGGGAGGAGCAGATCGGGAAGAGCGGGGGCCGCGGGAAGAGGGGGAAGAGCAGGAAGAAGCTTCCGGAGGAGTGGGCGGCGACGGCCGAGCCCTTCCTCCCGGCGGGTCCCCAGGGGCCGGAGGAGACGCTGGCGGAGGTCAGGGCGGCCGCGCCCTCCCTCCCCGCCCCGGAGGAGCCGTTCCCGGGTACGGAGGCGGGCTGGAGCGGCCGGAGCCAGGAGTTCCATCCCGAGGAGGGCCTGGTGCCGGACCCCTCGGAGCGGGACCTGTTCTCCTCCCCGGCCCCCCTGCTGGTCCAGAGCAGCGGGCTGAAGGCCACGGCGGCCCCCTTCACCATGCCCGCCGTCTCCTCCCCCCTGAGCCCCGGCCCCGCCTGTTCTCTCTCTGCCACGCCCCACGAGCACGACGACGGAGCGATGGGGGACGAACTGGACAGCGGGCTGTTTGACGCGGGCGGCGTGCTGATGCCGTCCTACAACCCCTACCCAATCCCGACGGACCCCTCCGTCCTCAGCCCCGCCTCCCAGCTCAGTCCCGACCAATACCTGAAGATGGGGGCGTCGCCTAGGCCGACCGGCCCCTCTGACAGCTCTTGGCCCGCGGGCGACAGCGGGGACTTGTTCGACCTGGGCGACTACCCGGCCTCCCTGGGGTGCCCCTTCCCCCCGGGCGCGGTCCTGGACGCCACCGGCCCCGCCCCCCTGCGGTCCCCCAGAACCAGCGCGCAGGACTGTCGCGGCCCCCCCCGAGAGCACCCCGACGAGGCCACGGCGAACAAGAAGCACCGCTCCTCCTCCTCCTCCTCCTCTTCCTCCTCCCTGAAGAGCCCCACGTTCGGCCGCCCCCCGTCCAGCGCTCCCCCGCGGGACTGCCCCGCCCCCCTGGCCTCCTCCCCCCAGGCCCCCCTCGGCTCGCCCGGGTCCTACCTGAACCCTGCCGCCAAGCCCTTCTTCCCCGGCTTCAATGAGCCCCTGGAGGCCCCGGCTGTGGCCCCCGGCGTGGCCCCCGTCATGGAAGGTTGGTTCGGTGCGAGGCCCCGGCCGCGACGGAGGCGGGAAACAATTTGAATCAGATCATAAACCAGAGCTTCAGCGCTGCACGCTAAAGTGACTCTGCTCTTTGAGTGACTGGCTTCACATTGTTTCCCCTGTCGTCCCGCGGCCGGGCGCCTTGTGTCCCCTATAGGCACTAGGAGGGCACGTGGTGTCCGCTAGGGACTCGCCGATCTAGAACCCCCCCACCCCCGTACAATCCCTCTCCCCTGCATGGCTGTAGATGTGTGCGTCTGGTCGGTGGTGGGCTGGCTGCTCCAGCGCTGGGTGTAGCTTGCTAACACTCGCCGATTGGGACGGAGGGCACGCCTCCAGGTTTGGTTTGATTCCTCACTAACTCGTGAGTCCTCTTGTCTTCTGTCTGACCCACAATGCACCTCTCCCCTCGGACGTGTTAACACCGGGCTGTCCAGGGCTGCTGCTACTAATCACCGTGGTAACAAATGTGACCCGCCTCAGGGGAAAGAAACTCTTTCCTTCACCAAACAACCACAGATTAACTCTTCTTTCTGCTCTGACCGGAGGGTGGTGTCTGCACCGGGTTTGTGTTCTGTGTCTCTGTGTCTGGGGACCACCCTGCACCCCCTCCGCGCTGCGTCCAATCAACCGCCACCGTCTGGTCTTTCTAACCCCTGTTTCCTTCTAGAAGATCGTAGTAGTGGGAGCTCAAATGGCCTAAATACACCGTGTAGAAACTTAACAGTCGCACAGACACACACGAGCCCGCTCCAACCAACACCACACACGTAGACACGCACACGTAGACGCACGTACATACGTAGACACACGTACACACACACGTACACACACGTACGCACACACACACACACACGTACACACACACTAGTACACCAACACTCACACACCCACTCGCACACTCACACGATAATGTAAACAGAGGATGAAGGTTGACGCTGTGTCTTTGCTCTTCTCCTTTCCATGTGTCCCAACGATCTCCACCCTGGTTCTTCTCCACCTCAGGTGAGTGACGTCATCACTTCTCTTACCTAGGAAGCCTTTGTCACTTCTTCACCTCTCTCCACCTCTGACACAGACGTGTAAATACCCTGACTCCATGTACTGCAGCGGATCTGTTACACTACATCACGTTACGTTATGTTATGCTATGCTATGTTACACTGTTGCGCTATGTTATGCTACTTTATAATACTGTATGCTATGTTATGCTATGTTTTGTTGCGTTATTCTATGTTATGCTACTTTATAATACGGTATGCTATGTTATGCTATGTTTTGTTGCGTTATACTATGTTATGCTACGTTATGTTATGCTACGTTATAATACGGTATGCTATGTTTTGTTGCGTTATTCTATGTTATGCTACGTTATAATACGGTATGCTACGTTATGTTATGCTAGTCTATTTTTTGGTGTTCCACCTCCATTACCCTTTATCCAGTGTGAGGGTCCTGTTTTGTGTGCTGTTTTCCATCGTCAGTGTTTTAGTGGACTGTACTGCCCCCCCCCCCCAGTGTGTGTGTGTGTGTGTGTGTGTGTGTGTGTGTGTGTGTGTGTGTGTGTGTGTGTGTGTGTGTGTGTGTGTGTGTGTGTGTGTGTGTGTGTGTGTGTGTGTGTAGGGTAAGTGTAGGGTTTGAAGAGGCTTCTACCAAACGGAGCGTCCTGTCAGGGTTACCCTCTTTAGAGAGCGGGCGCAGGCAGCGGGCGCAGGCAGCGTGTGCAGGCGGTAAGCGAGGCTGCGTGACTTGCTGTCTGGTTCTGGTTGATCAGGGGAACCGCTTCAGCAGGGAATTAAAAAAGGCTGCGACGGCTTTTTTTTTTTCTGTGGCTCAGCGGCTTAAAAATAGAGCCTGTTTGAAACTTTTCGTGTGTGTGTGTGTGTGTGTGTGTGTGTGTGTGTGTGTGTGTGTGTGTGTGTGTGTGTGTGTGTGTGTGTGTGTGTGTGTGTGTGTGTGTGTGTGTGTGTGTGTGTGTGTGTGTGTGTGTGTGTGTCTCGACGGGCACCTGTATAACTGGGTTCTGCGCCTTCATGACTGTGATTTATGGGCACGGCATCTGTACCACCGATCTACACACACACACACACTCTCTGAGCCGCTCCTAGCCGGGCCCCCCTGGAGACAGCAGCAGTGAGGGCTGATCCAGCAGACAGCCATTCAGGCCGTCAGGGAAACGCAGGATTGTTGACAATTAAAGCGGCAATTAAGCCACTTTGATCAATGTCCCCGCCCACCGCGGAGTGAGGCGCAGCGGGGGGGCTTTCAGAGCGCTCCGGCGGCGTCACTCGCAGGCTCCTGATTTACATACGGCGGCGCACTCTTAGCGTAGCGGTTTGTTTTTAGTCTCTTTACATGTTAATTTGAGAGGCTGTGCAGAGGAACATGTCACGAGAGGAGTGTGTACTGGTAAATCATATGGTAATCTTTATAATGTGACGTGTGTGCCTGTGTGTGTGTGTGTGTGTGTGCATGTACGTGTCTGGGTGTGTGTGTGTATCTTTCTGTGTGTCTATGTGTCTTCTTGTGCCTGTGTGTGTGTGTGTGTGTGTGTGTGTGTGTGTGTGTGTGTGTGTGTGTGTGTGTGTGTGTGTGTGTGTGTGTGTGTGTGTGTGTGTGTCCCAGCTCCTTTGGCCTGTGTAATAAGGCGTTGGGCTGGTGTCTCAGGGCGGGACCTTGTGTCACCAGGGCTGCCATTTTGGACCCCTTAAAGAGAGGATTTAGAATAATGGCCTCATGGGAGGGGGAGGGGGGGGAGAGAGAGGGAGGGGGGGAGATGGAAGGAGGGAGAGGGGGTGAGAGAGAGGGAGGGAGAGAGAGGGGGAGAGAGAGATAGAGGGCCGTAGAGGATGACAGAGGGAGGGAGGGAGGGAGGGAGTGAGAGGCAGGAGAGAGAGAGAGAGAGGACACTCTGTACCGTGCTGTTACACCAGGGATAAAGGAACAGGCAGAATATGTTTTGATGTCTCCCAAGACAGGGGGAACAAAAGTATCAACAAAGACAGAATCCTCATACATCTAATAGTGTGTGTGTGGGTGTGTGTGTGTGTGTGTGTGTGTGTGTGTGTGTGTGTGTGGTATGACAAGGGACAGGTAAACCACATATCTAGAGCGATTAAAACCAGAAAGTCCATAATCAGATGTAGAATATTGACAGGCTGCCACCTAATGCTCATCATGGGTCCATGCTGATGCAACGTGCCCAGAGTCACCTCTCCCCCGGCTCTGGTCGATGCATGAGGCCGTTCATTTACGGTACAATGGAAGGAGTCTAAACCTGGCTGGCTTTGCCACAATCCCCTAATCCTATTCAAAGTTGCATTCCCGTTTCTCAGTCCTGTTGTCCTTCTGGGGATAGATGATGCCTCTCCTTGTGAGAGTTGTATGATGTTGGTGTTGGACAGGTGACAGGAGGACCCCGTCTTATTCCTCACCTTAATGTGCAACCCTTCTCCTTAAAGCACCGGGTCACAGCTGACTGCTTTCAGAAGCTGCTCCTCTCCCAGCTTGCAGTGTTGTTCTTCCATCTGTGATCGGGCTGTAGGTCCTACCAGTTCAGATGTCAGACCCGGAGTTAGGTTTATCTTTGTTTCAATCCATTGGTCACTTACATCAAGTCCAAGATATACGTAGGTGCTTCATTGGTTCAAAGTTTTTTGAGTGATCTGACCTGGTCATACACCAATAACCTACACTGAGTTTGACGGTTCTGACATCAGCCTCACACCTCCACAGAGGGCATCGGAGGTGAACTGATGAACACTCACGCAGCTTTTTGACGATTCTAGACATTGATTTTCCCTCACACACTTTAATGTACCGACGTCTGTGAACGCTGATGGGCCGATATCAATCCAACCTAAAAGATAGCCCGGACGGACGGACGGACGGACGGACGGCGGGCGGACGGGCGGACGGGCGGACGGACGGACGGACAGACAGAAGGAGCACTGCATTGATTCACCTGTATACAGTCATCTAGGGACTGGGATGGGCGGACGGACTCCCAGTCGGCCGTCGGACGGACCATTAGGCAGACAGTGTGTGGGCAGCAGGGCGTCCTGTAAAGTGCTGAACCACTTAGCACTTACCGGCTGTCATTATGTCAGCGTTGGTCTGAACACAACCGGCTCTGTAGGAGAGAGCAGGACATCAGTTTTTATCACATGCAGGAACACCTGGGTCCACGAGTCACATGTTGCACACATGGGACTCTTTGGGGTACATTAACATTTATGTTCACATTTAGGGGATTCAACCGACGCTTTTATCCAAAGCAACTTACAATTACAAAAGTGAATTTGTCAGAAGAAAGAGAAACAACATATCGCTGTCGGTACAGTAAAGATGTTCAGTGCCAAGCACTAACAATCGCTAGGTTAACCCATTCCCTGTGTACAACAAAGATAGCTAGTATAATGTGCTGCGCGATGCTAAGTACTATTTTTAAGTGTCAGGACATACATCATGCAGTCAGTGCGTAAGGGGGGTGTGGGGGAGGTTAATATGCAGAGTCTCTGTGAACTGTGAACACAGAACCAAGTGCCGATGGGTTTATGAGTCTCTTTCATGAATGCCTTCCTAAGTCTCTCTGTTTGGTTCCAGGCAGTCATTTTGCTGCGTAGTATTATTTAAATCAGAGAAATGAGTCATGCATTCATAAAGAATATATATATTTTGCGGTGCCCCCCCGCGCCCCCCCCCCCCCCCGGTCAATGGATCAGCCCCATGGGCCACTGGGGGTTTGTGGGGGTTGCCATGGAGACAGGACATCCGTTAAAGTTGCCATGGGCACGGCAACAAATGTTGGAACATTGGATCATTTGATATTGGTTTTTGAAACCCAATATTAGGGATGGCGCACATTTTATCCTGTCAAACACAAAGGACAAGTTGTACACTCGCGCAGAGGGACGGATCATGTTCACGACTTGCTAAACGCACGGTTTCAGGGGTTGTACGACGGCACGCTAGTCAAACCACCGCTCCACTGAGAACAGGCCACGCCCCTCTGAAGGAGGAGGAGCCTCACCGCGGGGGGGGGGGGGGGGGGGGGGAGAGTCCTCTGGCCCACTGGCTAGCCTCCCCCCCAGCCCAGCCAGCCCCGCCTCGCAGCCATTAGGGACGGGACCGGAGGAAGACACGATGGTGTGAGACACAGTTTCCAAGGCAACCGTAGGCAGTCGCTGGTACAGAGTCTTCTGGTGAGGGTCTACCAGGGGGGGGGGAGAATATCTATTAATAGACGTCTGTGTGTTGTGTTCCCCCCCCCCCTCCTCCTCCTATGGAGGACTATAGGGTCTGTGTTTAGGCTACTCGCTGAGACGAACGGCAGACTAGCACCAGTGTCAGACGATGCAGTCTCCTTGGCCCTCCGGGTCAGTGGTTGATGGTCAGTGGTTGATGGTCAGTGGTTGATGGTCAGTGGTTGATGGTTTCCGGTCAGTCCTAAACGATGAGCTCCTGTCTGTTTTTCCTCAGCCCAGCCTGTAGTGACAACTAGGTGCGCTGCCTTGATCAAGCTTTGGATTTGTGTAATGCGCACACAAAGATTTGTGTGTGTGTGTGCATGATTCTGCATTTCTTCTTTCAAGTGTGTGTGTGTGTGTGTGTGTGTGTGTGTGTGTGTGTGTGTGTGTGTGTGTGTGTGTGTGTGTGTGTGTGTGTGTGTGTGTGTGTGTGTGTGTGTGTGTGTGTGTGTGTGTGTGTGTGCGCGCGTGCGTGCGCGCTCCAAAGGGGCTGTACGTATGAACCCAGTGTTGTAAAGAGAGAGAGCAGAAAAGAGCGAGCGAGGCGGTTGCATTTCACCGTCCTGTGATTGACAGGCCTGATGAATTATCTGAACCAATCAGGGACGAGATGCCCATGTTCTCAAAGCACATCACACTAATAGCAGACGGCCCGGCCATTTCAAACAAATTACACCCAAATATTAAATGGGACCTACAGCACATTTTAAGCCACTGTTAATCTGTCTATCTGTCCGTCTGTACTTCTTCATGTCTGTCTGTCAATCCGTCAGTCCGTCTGCTGCTCTGTTCATTTGAGTCATGGCGTCCGTCACCCTGACGTGATGCCAGCCTCTCTGTGGACGGGGAAAAGCCCTTTGTGATGGAGCATTTGTGACAGGCTACAGCCCGCTGGAGAGGTGTGAGGTGGTGGTGGGGGGGGGGGGGGGGGGGTGGTCTGTGCTACCATGGAGGAGGAGGACCGGAAACGGAATGAGGGTCTGTCTCCCCGTCCTCGCCTCCCTCCCTCTCTCCTTTCCTCTCCCTCTCTCTCTCTCCCTCCCCCTCTCTCCCTCTCTCCCTCCCTCTCTCTCCCGCCGTCCACTGTTAAGGCTCAGATCAGATGCTTGTTATCGGGGTGGTCTCCGTGTAGGCGGCTCGTTGTCCGTTCAGATGACCTCACAGGCCGGGGGGGGGGGGGAACAGCAGTCTAAGGACCACTGGGCCGAACCACCACAGGCCGCCCTCCGTGTGTGTGTGTGTGTGTGTGTGTGTGTGTGTGTGTGTGTGTGTGTGTGTGTGTGTGTGTGTGTGTGTGTGTGTGTGTGTGTGTGTGTGTGTGTGTGTGTGTGTGTGTGTGTGTGTGTGTGTGTGTGATGAGATGTGGGCTGACAGGGCAACAGGGTCTCAGCACTGAAGGCCTGGCCCCTCATCGGACTTGCATCCCCTTGACCTCCTGGTGATCATCTCAGACACACACACGCCACACACAGAGACACAGACACACACCACAAACTCACACACCACAAACTCACATACCATACACAGACACACACCACAAACTCACACACACAGACTCATAAAGACCCCATACTCACACTGATTCACACACACACACACACACACACACACACACACACACACACACACACACACACACACACACACACACACACACACACACACACACACACACACACACACACACACACACACACACACACACACACACACACACACACCAACACACACCCACACATTGCAAACATGACACAATCATACAGCCTTCTGCACGCATGCACACTCACACACACTTACCCTCTACATGTGCTTGTTCGAACACAGACACTGTGTGTAATAAGTGTCAGAAACACCTTTACTCAGACACACAGGCACACAGACAAACAAGTGTTAGAAACACCTATTTTTTACCATTAACTTCTGTCACTATCACTATCTCCTTCTGCGGTCTGGGAGGTGTTTGTTAACGATGAGAGAGGGATCGGAGGCCAGCCGCTCCACTAGGATGAGTAGGAGGCGGTCCTGATGCTGAGAGCATGGCGGTAATGAAGAGGCTCATTGTTGAACGCTGTCTCTGGGCACAAACGCCCCAGACACTGTTTATTTTAAAGCTCACCAGAGTGATGAATTGATTAAAAAGGAAGCCTGTGGCGATTGAGGCATATTTATAGAACAGCGCATCCTCCGACAAATCGTTTACGCAACGTATTCCTCATCAGCTGTTCAAAGACGGTCCTTGTTGCTGTGAGTGGTCTCTTCAGACTGCAGGGCCAGCCGCTCTTCATCTGTTCTCTATGGAGCGCTGAGCGGGCGTGGTGCGCTGTAAGGGGCCGCGACTGTCCACCACGGGTCCTGGGTTCGCACCCTCTTCTGGTCGTCGCGTTGTGGGAGTGCAGGAGAGCAGCCGGTTCTCTGCTCTCTCCTCTCTGCTCTCTCCTCACTGCTCTCTCCTCTCTCCTCTCTCCTCTGCTCTCTGCTCTCTCCTCTCTGCTCTCTCCTCTCTCCTCTCTGCTCTCTGCTCTCTCCTCTCTGCTCTCCTCTCTCCTCTCTGCTCTCCTCTCTCCTCTCTGCTCTCTGCTCTCTCCTCTCTCCTCTCTCCTCTCTGCTCTCTGCTCTCTGCTCTCTCCTCTCTCCTCTCTGCTCTCTGCTCTCTCCTCTCTGCTCTCCTCTCTCCTCTCTGCTCTCTCTGCTCTATTTGCTGTCTAATCTCTGCTCTCTGCTTTCTCCTGATTTGTATGAATTGTGTTCACTGGAGCTTTTCCCCATCACTACAATTCATTGAATGATCCTTCCATCATTACTCTACTGTATCTGTACGGCTATACCGTTTCTGTACTCTGTGTGTGTGTGTGTGTGTGTGTGTGTGTGTGTGTGTGTGTGTGTGTGTGTGTGTGTGTGTGTGTGTGTGTGTGTGTGTGTGTGTGTGTGTGTGTGTGTGTGTGTGTGTGTGTTGATCCATGCGTGCAGCCGTCTGTGTTTCTGTGCCAGACGGAATGTGAGGAATACAGGGTGCCGGGGCGAGGGGCTTACTCACTCCACAACAGTGGGCGGGGCCTGTGAACCTCAGCAGCCAATCGTACTCCGACAGAGACAGTCACGTGACCTGACTAGTGTTCAGTCAGAGGGGGAGAGAGAGAAAGAGAAAGTGGGTACAGACAGAGAGAGAGAGAGAGAGGGAGGGAGGGAGGAGAGCGAGAGCCACACATCCAGTCGGCTCAGTGTTTCTCTGTGGCTCCGGAGAGATGCAGACGGAGAGACGCGCTCAGACTCAGACACACGCGCACTCCGCCGCCCCGCGTGCACGCCGCCTCACACACCTGGGCGCCTGAACCGAAGAGGAAGAGGAGGAGGAGGAGGAGGAGGAGAACACAAAGGGAGAGGAGAGAGAGGAGCAGACACGGTCCAGACACGGGAAGCAGACACGGACTGAAGGGAGGAGAGAGAGGTGCCATGTCTTCTCTCTCGGACCAGCCGTCGGGATCCCGGTTCTCCGACTACAGCGAGCTCGCCCTGGCCCCTGGGGGGGGCCCCCAGGGCTGGGACTGGCAGCACCAAGCCGGCGGGGAGGCCGGCCTCCCCCGGTCTCCTCTGGCAGGGGGCGGGGGGGGGGCGCCCACACCCACCCCGATGACCCGCTCACCGACGAGGACAAGCTCTGCCTCTTCGAGCCGCCCGGGGCCGGCGCGGAGACGAAGGGCCCCGTGGGGCCGCTGACGGCAGTAGGGGGCGTCCACGGAGCCTCCCTGGGCAGCGCGGGGGAGAGCCCTGACAGCCCCCCGTCGTCCTCCCCCTCCCCTTCCGCCGTCTCCCCCACGGGGCGCCTCACCCCGTCTGCCGCCCTGGGCTTGAGGCTGGGCGTCTCTCCCCTCCCGGGTCCTGGGCCCCCCCGCGTGGACCCGGCCTCCCCCGTGACCCCTGGCGCCCACTACCCGCCGGGCTCCCCCTTGACCGGGACCTGCCCCGCGGGGGGGGTCTCCCCCACCACGGCGTGGAGCGACGACTGGGGGGAGGAGTCGGCGCCGCGGGAGACGCCCGCCGACGGAATAGCAGGAGTCATCAACGATAACTACATGGAGGAGGAGGGGGCCGGAGCAGAGGTGACCCCTGATGCCCGGCCGGGGGCCGAGGGGTTCTCGCCGGACAGGAGCGATGAAGAGGAGGAGGAGGAGGAGGAGGAGCCGCAGGCGGAGCTGCGTCTGTGTCAGCAGAGGAAGGCGATGCGGCGCGCCATGTCCGAGTGTTCCCACCTGTCGGTGCCGTCCGGCCCGGACCCCCTCGACCACTACCCCGGGTCGGCGGGGCCGGGGCAGGAGAACTCCGCCCCTTCCGCAGGAGCTGGCCCGCGGCGCTCCTCCCACAGCCCGGGCGTGAAGCGCTCGCTCACCGTGTCGGAGGACCCGGCGCCCCCCCAGACCCTGTCGGCAGCCGGCGCCACGCGGGCCGACCTGACCCAGCCCGCCGACCCGGGCCCCGCCCACTTCCTGTCGGCGCCAGAGGGCGGCCCGGGGAACCGGTTCCCCCCGCTAGAAGGAGCGGTTCAGGACGGCGTCTCGCTGCCCGTGCAGCTCAGCCCCGGGGGCCGCGAGACCCCCCCAGAGAGCGGGTCCGGTCCGGCCCACGTCAAGGACGCGGCGCCAGCGGGCGTCAGCCCCGTCCCGGACTTTGGCACACCCTGGTCCGGACACGGGGACGACCTCACTGAGGGCACCGCCGCGGGGCTAGACACACAACCCAGCGGCTCGGGCCCCAGAGTTAAAGCGGGAGGGGACACAGAGAGGTCCAGGGGCGACGCCGGCCCCCCCGGTACTGGCCCCTCCGTCAGCGCACTAGAGGGTAGGTGCTGCTCATTCATTGGCCCGCGCCGTTGTCGAAGCAGCCCAGGTTCAGACCCTTGTACACTCCCGCGTTGAGACGCGTTATTTGGGCTTTTATCAGACGGCCGGTCGGTGTCCTCTCCAATCGTGTGCGCGGTGCGTTGGGGCAGGGCTCTGATTCGGTCGCACCAGGGACGGCTCATATTTATCTGCAAATGTATTTGTGAATCAAAGGTCACTGATGTTGTGCCTCCACCAAATCTTTAGCGGATGGAACACCTTTACCTTTAAGGTAAGCTGCTGCTGAGGTGAATGGGCGTGGCTGCGTCTGTGGTGTGAGGTTTGCGCTGTAAGCCGGCGGATGTCTTCAGCTCATGTTGAGATCCTTTCTCTCACTGGCTGAGATGTGTGCAGACAAGGTCTCCGTTAAGGGGTTAGGAGGAGACAGGGAGTCAAGGCAGAGAGAGAGAGAGACATAGCATGGAAAAACAGGGTTTATATGGGCTACAGCTGTGTGTGTGTGTGTGTGTGTGTGTGTGTGTGTGTGTGTGTGTGTGTGTGTGTGTGTGTGTGTGTGTGTGTGTGTGTGTGTTCGCACTAGTGTCAACAGTAACAGTAGTATTCTGCAGTTATTTATTGTTGGTATTCTCCATATCTCTTTGTTCTCAATCTCTCCCTCTCTTCTCTCTGTTATCTTCCGTCTGCCTTGTGCAAAGAACATCAGGCCAGAGGTTGTTGAATGCGCTCCCTTTCCCTCGCTCTTTTCTCTGTCTGGCTTTCTCCTCTGTCTCATTGTCTCTCACTCTGTCTCTGTCTCTGTCTCTGTCTCTGTCTCTGTCTCTGTCTCTGTCTCTCACTCTCTCTGGCTGTGTCTCTCTCTATCTCTCTCTCTGGCTCTCTGTCCGTCTCAGTCTCTCTCACTCTGTCTCTGTCTCTCACTCTCTCTGTGTGTCTCTCTCTGTCTCTCTCTGTCTCTCTGTCTGTCTCTGTCTCTCACTCTGTCTCTGTCTCTCACTCTCTGGGTCTCTCTGTCTCTCTCTGTCTCTCTCTCTCTCTCTCTCTCTCTCTCTCTGTCTCTCTCTCTCTCTCTCTCTCTCTCTCTCTCTCTCTCTCTCTCTCTCTCTCTCTCTCTCGCTCTCTCTAAGTTCATCTCCAGGATCATTGTTCTTTTATAATTTCTATGAAGGTCAATCATCACCATAAACACAGCACAATTATATTTAGAGCTTTCGTCTGCAGAAACATAAAAAGCATGTCTAATATCCAGCGTGCAAGACGCTGAAGTCGACCCCTGAGACAGTGATGGATGCTGCCCATCACACGTCCACTCAATACTTCATGCCCGTCCTCGCTTCTGGCTGCCGTTTCCATTGATCGGCTGAAACGTGATGAGGGATGATTGGCTATCGGCTGATTGGTTGGTTTTGTTCCATCATTATTTTCCTTATTGTTTTCCAACGATCCGTTGTTTGCGAGGTCAAAGGTTGCGATACACGTGGTTGCTAGGTAACGAGTAGTGGTAGAAAATGTCTCTCACCGTTTGTCTCTTTAACCACACCGCCTCTGTCTCTGTCGCCCACAGACTCTCAGACACCAGGGCAGTCAGACACAAAGGAAGACAAGATGGAGGACAGCATGGAGGACAAGATGGACGACGGCATGGAGCGGCTGGACGAGTACGTCCAGCTGGACGAAGCTGACCGGAGGAGCGTGAGGGTGGAGCATGCCGCCAGGGAGGAGGAGCAGGAGAAACACAACAAGACAGCAACCGCAGAGGAAAAAGAGACGGAGAAGGAGAAACAGGCGGAGAAGGTCGCCGAGGAGATGGAGGACCGGGTGGAGAAGACACCGGACATGCCTCTGCCGGCAGACATGGCGGCCAAAGGGGTGGAGGAGAAGGTGGAGAAGACGATACATGTGAGTGGCGCGCATGAGGACCAGGAGACGGTCGTCCTGGAGCCAACCACGCCCGGGGAGAAGGCGAAGGCGGTCGTGGTGACGGAGGTGCCGGAGAAACCGGAAGCCGGAGACGCCAAAGGAACAGAGGTCTCTAAAGCCCCACCCAGCCCGGAGAAACAGCCAACCACCGTCCTGCTGGACGCTGGCTCGGCCACGCCCGAGAAGTACAGCGACAAGAGCACGGAGGATAACCAGGTGGAGGACACTAAGGTGGAGAAGTCCAAGGTAGAGGTAACCTCTGTGGAGGACACTAAGGTGGAGAAGTCCAAGGTGGAAGTGACCTCATTGGAGGACATTAAGGTGGAGGAGTCCAAGGTGGAAGTGACCTCGGTGGAGGAGTCCAAGGTGGAGAAGTCCAAGGTGGAAGTGACCTCTGTGGAGGACACTAAGGTGGAGAAGTCCAAGGTGGAAGTGACCTCGGTGGAGGACACTAAGGTGGAGAAGTCCAAGGTGGACGTGACCTCGGTGGAGGACACTAAGGTGGAGGTGTCCAAGGTGGACGTGACCTCGGTGGAGGACACTAAGGTGGAGGTGTCCAAGATGGAAGTGACCTCGGTGGAGGACACTAAGGTGGAGGTGACCTCGGTGGAGGACACTAAGGTGCAGGAGCCCGCCGTCTCCGGGGTGGAGAAGGCGGTGAAGACGGAGGAAGAGGCGCTGACGGAGGAACGGCATGATGAGGCAGAACCCGAACGCCAGCAGGGAGAGAAGCCGGTCGCCGCAGCGGTGGAAACTAAAGACAAAGCCAAGGAGGAGGTGAAGAAGACTGCAGAGAAGAAGGAGGTGAAGAAGGACGACAGCAAGGAGAAGGCCGGTAAAGCGGACGCCGTGACCAAGAAGCCCTCAGCCAGACCCCCCACGGGGAGCCTGAAGGAACCTTCCAGTCCTGAGAAGAAGCCCAAGGTATGTGCTGCGGGTCTCTGGTCCTCCTCCCGAGTCAGGATGGGGTTGCAGCACCACCATTATGGGAGTCACATTCATTATGGGAGTCACATTATGAACACATCACTTAGCATCGACCAGTTGTCCAAAGAGGGTGGTACCGTCTACAGTTTCATCAGAGGCACATATGTACACATATACACGCCTATAAACATATATACACGGATATAAACCGGTATACCATCTACAGACTCACTCCTTGGTTTAGAATCTTCTTGGCCACTCAGGTAGGTGTTTGGTCACGTCCCTCCCACCCCCCCTGAAGGGTTTGCCCTATTCCGCGCCACTCTTTACCTTCATAGGGGTAATGAATTAACCTGAAAACGCATCCCTACCCCGTTGCTTAGCTACTCATTTCACGACACCCGTCTCATTATTTTGTGTTCGTATGATTTTATGATCACGGCTGCTTGCGCCATTTGACCATTTCCATTTAATGTTTTTTTTTTCCCCATTTTGTTTTCTCTTATCTCTTATCTCTTATTTCTCTCTTTGCTCTTCCTCTATCTCCTCCTCCTCCTCCTCCTCCTCTATCTCTACCCCCTCCTCCTCCTCCTCCTCCTCTATCTCTACCTCCTCCTCCTCCTCCTCCTCCTCCTCTATCTCTACCTCCTCCTCCCTCCTCCTCCTCTATCTCTCCCTCCTCCTCCTCCTCCTCCTCCTCCTCCTCTATCTCTCTCCTCCTCCTCCTCCTCCTCCTCCTCCTCTATATCTCTCTCCTCCTTCCTCCTCCTCCTCCTCTATCTCTCCTCTCTCTCTCCTCCTCCTTCCTTCCTCCTCCTCTATCTCTCTCCCTTCCTCCCTCCTCCTCCTCCTCCTCCTCTATCTCTCCCTCCTCCTCCTCCTCCTCCTCCTCCCTCCTCTCTTCCTCCTCCTCCTCCTCCTCCTCCTCCTCCTCTCTCCTCTCTCCTCCTCCTCCTCCTCCTCCTCCTCTATCTCTCCCTCCTCCCTCCTCCTCCTCCTCCTCCTCTATCTCTCGCTCCTCCTCCTCCTCCTCTATCTCTCGCTCCTCCTCCTCTATCTCTCCCTCCTCCTCCTCCTCCTCCACCACCTCTATCTTCTCCTCCTGCACCACCTCCTTTCTCATCTCCTCAATCCCTCCCCCCCCCCCCCCCCGCGGTACACCCTCAGCCTGCTGCCATGGCAACCAAATCCCTCCCCGCTACCAAAGCCCGGCCGGTCTCAGCGACCGCCCCCCCCACCAGGCGCCCAGCCTCTTCCCTCAGCACCACCACCACCACCTTCAACAACTCCACCTCCATCTCAGCCCCACTCGCCAAAAAGACCCTCGCCTCCAGGCCGGCCACCGCCCCCACCGCGGGGGGCCCCAAGAGGGCCCCCGGCCTGGCACCCAGCCGGCCCTCCTCCTCAGTCACTAGCACCGGCCCCGCCCCGCGGGACGTCCGGCCAAAGGTAAGGCCCCGCCCTCCCAGGAAGCCCCGCCTTCCCAGGAAGCCCCGCCCTCCCAGGAGGGGAAGAGCTACAGCTACTTACGTTTACATTCAGGGCATTTAGCGTTTAGACACTTTTATCAAGAGCGATTTACAATGAGTACATTTGTCAGAAGATACAACAAAACATCGCTGTCGGTACAGTAAGAATGTTCATAGAAACAAGTGCCAAGCACTAATAAGCGCTAGGTTAACCCATTCCCCGTATACAACAGAGATAGCCAGGATAAGGCGCTACACAAGGCTGACTCAGGAGTCACCCTGGTTCTTCTCTCTTGATGAGGTTTAGTTTAATGTTGATAGGACAGTAGTTTACTCACCAGCCGGTCGCTCCCTGCCCGTTCTTAATGGTTACCAGAGCTGTGTCTCCAGCCTAAAGTCAGTGACGTTGCAGTGCCCTCCTGTGGCGGCCCGTTGTACTGCAACACTGCGCGGGCAACCCTCAAAATAACCGGGTATATTTTAACCTTAATGCAAAGCCCCGGAGTGGGGGGTGAGTCGGGGTCTAGTGAGGGGGTGAGTCGGGGTCTCTAGCGAGGGGGTGAGTCGGGGTCTCTAGCGAGGGGGCTCGGCTGTGCGTTGAGCATGACTTGCAGAGCCCACCGCCAAGAGACGAGGAGAACCCAACACACACGGCCCGGTCCTGGTCACCTCAGTGCATTCACCTCCTGGGTCTCGACCGCACATCCATCCCCGCCCCTCATGTCATCCTCCTGAGCTCGCTAGACTGGGAGCCGGTCGGAGGAACCCTTAATGGAACCCTTAGTGGTCTGAGGAACCCTTTGGTGGTCGGAGGAACCCTTTAGAGGTCATAGGAACCCTTTAGTGGTGGGAGGAACCCTTTAGAGGTGGGAGGAACCCTTTAGAGGTAGGAGGAACCCTTTAGAGGTGGGAGGAACCCTTTAGAGGTAGGAGGAACCCTTTAGTGGTGGGAGGAACCCTTTAGTGGTCGGAGGAACCCTTTAGTGATCGAAGGAACCCTTTGGTGATCGGAGGAACCTTTTAGGGGTGGGAGGAACCCTTTAGGGGTGGGAGGAACCCTTTAGGGGTGGGAGGAACCCTTTAGAGGTGGGAGGAACCCTTTAGAGGTGGGAGGAACCCTTTAGAGGTAGGAGGAACCCTTTAGTGGTGGGAGGAACCCTTTAGTGATCGAAGGAACCCTTTAGTGATCGGAGGAACCTTTTAGGGGTGGGAGGAACCCTTTAGGGGTGGGAGGAACCCTTTAGGGGTGGGAGGAACCCTTTAGAGGTGGGAGGAACCCTTTAGTGGTGGGAGGAACCCTTTAGTGGTCGGAGAAACCCTTTAGTGATCGAAGAAACCCTTTAGTGATCGGAGGAACCTTTTAGGGGTGGGAGGAACCCTTTAGTGGTGGGAGGAACCCTTTAGTTACTTGAATCTCAGGAAGAGATCCAGTGGGATTCTTGGAGAATTGTTGTATCATTTTATTTTTGCTCCTGCGATGCATTGGTTGAACCATATTGTGCTTGGATCTCCTCCAAGATCAATATTTATTGATATATGCATTGATTTATATGTTTGTGGTCATCCCTAATGTCTTCCCTTGACCTCTGGTGTTTGTTTCCTTGTAGACAACAACAACTGCCACAACAACAACAGAGAGGCGTGCCCTTGGGTCAAAGGTCACCACCTCACCGGCCGCTCGACCCCCAGCTGGCCCCGCCCCAAACAGGAACGGCACCGCGGCGGCTAGCAAGACCGCTACCGCGGCAGCTAGCAGGACCGCCGGGGCGGCGCGCATGACGGCGGCCCCCCGCCCTGCGCTCAGCGCGGCTGCCAAGAAGCCCCTGGGTAGGAAAGACACAACATGCTAACACACGCGCACGCACCCGTGCGCACACACACACGCATGGAAATAACACTGGATTCGACGCGTTGTGGGAATGTGAATTCATCTGGTCAATTTTCTTTATAATTATTTAGTGCATTTCATCTTTTTTATATATATTTTTTATTAAAGCTGGGTATGTAATCCAAGCGAGTGTAGGTAAGGTCATTAATTAAAGGCGGTGTAGTTAAGGTCATTAATTAAAGGTGGTGTAGTTAAGGTCATTAATTAAAGGTGGTGTAGTTAAGGTCATTAATTAAAGGTGGTGTAGTTAAGGTCATTAATTAAAGGTGGTGTAGTTAAGGTCATTAATTAAAGGTGGTGTAGTTAAGGTCATTAATTAAAGGTGGTGTAGTTAAGGTCATTAATTAAAGGTGGTGTAGTTAAGGTCATTAATTAAAAGTGGTTTATGTAAGGTGTGTTAGTATGTAAGTGTTGTTCGTCAGGGGGAGCAGAGGTCCTTTAATTGAAAAACATCCTTCTCTGCTCTCCCTCTCTGTTACCCAAACCCCAACTGCCATACCAGCGTACTTATTGACTTGATTTCATTGTCATCGTGTTGGTACTGGTTATGATGTTTGTACTGGTTATGATGAGGCTGCCTCTCTCCGGGTTATTTGCAGCCTCTAAGCCGGACAGTAAGCTGGCAGAGGACAGGAAGCCGGGCCCTTTGAAGACCTCAGGTACACGGTCAATAAATCTTACAACACACACTCGCACTGTCAGCTGTAACCTGCTATAACCTGTTTCTGCATGGTTTTGTACAGCAACATCTTGCTGTACTGTGAAGAGAAGGCTATTTCGGTCTCATTCAGGCTATTTCAGGCTAATTCAGGCTTGATTTCATCAATCAAGACCTAATTGAGTTGTACACCTCTAATAGTCCTATGCGTAAAGTAGAGCCCCCCCATGGTCAGAGACTAGAGACCAGGGATGGCTTTTCACTAGCAGAGCTGTCAGTGAGGCTGAGCTGGGGGGCGACGCGTCGGACACACAAACAGCAGGACGGTCCCGGACTGGGGGGGGCGGAAAGGGAGCTTTTGTTATTGAAAGGGGAAGCGAAACGCTAGAGCACAGCAGTTTGTGGATTAGGACCCCCCCCCCCCCCCCCCCCAGTCCTCTGGGCCGTGTTCAGCCAACCTGCTGACACCCCCTCCCTCTAATCTCCTGCGGATCAGAGGCAGCGCCCCCCTCTCCCTCACCCCAGACCAGGTGGGGGGGGGGGGGGGGGGGGCGGGTGATGGATGCCATGCGGAGAATACAGCATGGGGAGGGACTTTAAGTGCATTTACATTCGGGGCGTTTAGAAGACGCTTTGATCCAAAGCGACTCGCAATAAGTACATTTGTCGGAAGGAGAAACAACAATTTATCGCTGTGGGTACAATAGGGAAGTTCATAGAACCAAGGGCCAAGCACTAACAATCACTAGGTTAACCCATTCCCAGTTTACAACAAAGATAGCGGGGGTAAGATGCTACACGAGGCTGAGTACTATTTTTAAGTGGAAGGACGTACAACATACTCTGAGTGTGTAGGAAGGGTGGGAGGGGCTGGCTATGCAGAGTCTAGGTGAACTCTGAACAAGTAAGTCTTTGAGTCTCATTGACGGAGACGACAGCACGCATGGGTCGGTCAGGAGCCCATTGAGTCCGGTGGCGCTTCAGTACGGAGAACGTCAACCACAGATCAGTGCAGTAAAAGATGAGTAAACGGTGAACGGACTGCTTTCATACCGTGCTTGTCGAACCAGTCCAGTGGCCACTCAGAGCGCTGACCCAACATTCACCCACACATCCACACACCGACGGCGCTGTGAACCACGCAAGGCGACAGCCAGCTCGTCAGGAGCAGTCAGGGTGAGGTGTCTCGCTCAGGGACGCCTCAACGCTAAAGTAAACACGCGTGTCCCTTTGCAGCGGACCCCCTGAAGCCCCGGACCACCGCCGCCGCCCGCACCGGGGCCCCCAAACCGGCCAGCGCCAGCATCACAGAGAGGAAGACCCTTGTGTCCCGGGCCCCCCGCCCTACCGCCCCCTCCTCCTCCACCACCACCACCACCTCCACCGCCAGGACCAGCGCCACCGCCAGCGGCCGGCCCGCCTCCCGCCCCGGGGCCGCGCCCAGTCCGGACCCCAAAACCGTCCGCTCCAAGGTGGGCGCCGTGGAGAAGACGAAGGTCCCAGCCACAGGAGTGAAGGTAGGCCGACGCCCAGCTGACCCCTGAGGAGGCCTCTGATTGGTTGCTTGGTGTTATTCAATGTCATTCAAATAAAGAACTTGAGATGGATAGATGATATTTTATTCATCCTTTGAGGAAAATTCAGGAGCTCACAATTCTTGAATTTAGAGTTCACCATGATGGTCACCATGAGAAGTTAAGGTTGTTCTCTTTGAGTGACACCCCTGTTGTTGTTGTTGTTGTTGTTGTATTGTTGACCAAGGTGGGCTTCTCTCCCCAGGTGTCGTCGACCGCTCAGAGCAAGGCTGCAGCTGCCAAAGACCCCGCTAAAGTGAGTTATCTCTCTCTCTCTCTCTCTCTCTCTCTCTCTCTCTCTCTCTCTCTCTCTCTCTCTCTCTCTCTCTCTCTCTCTCTCTCTGCTCTCGCTCTCGCTCTCTCTCACAAACACATCGGTTGTGTTTCTGAAACCTCCGTCAAGTGTGCAGAGGAATACATCCCAAATGCCCCTGCTGCTTCCAAAGTTATGAACGATGAAGATGACATAATCCTTCATCTTCCCACGGCGAACAGGGCCATGGTAACGTTAAACCAATAGAGACATGTCTCCTCTCGGTGGAATGGGCCGACAGATACTGCGCTACAGTCTGATTTGTGAGACGAGACGACGGCCAAACTTCTAGAACCGAGCAGCACAACACAAATCCTCCCGGTGGCGTTCCTCGTGGAAAACCATGGAAACACCCTCCTCTCCATCCCCTACTAGATCCCTTCTCTGGCTCCCGATTGGCTCACATTGTGTTGACTTCAGAATACCGCAGTTCACCCTCAAGACTGTCCACCACGAGACCCACACCTCCCCCAGTCACCGCTCCCTCAGATCAGCCACCTGCGACCGGCTCCTCATCCCAAACCAAACTCGGGACCGCGACAAACCGTTCCTTCTGTGCCGATTCTCCCCTGATTCCGGACCTCCCGTCCAAACCCCTCTGAGGTAGTACCAGCTCGCTCCACATTCGAAACTGGCCTCAGAACCTCTCCCATTGGCCCTCAATCCGACCAATCCCATTCTGTCCACCCCCCCCTCCCAACAGGCCCTACACCTATCTATATATCTGTGTGTGTATGTTTCCATATTAATATGTATATATGTGGTTTTTTTTAACTTCTGCTTTCAGCCTCTTAGTTTTTCACTTTGTAAAGCGGCTTTGAGATTCCAATCTATTTCGTTATCTAAAATATCCCAGCTGCTGCCAACATCTCCTTAATCCTTACCTAACACCATCAACCTCACCGACTGAGGCCAACGTCACATACCTTCCCTCAACATGACCAGCGCCTCTGCTGCTTGGGAAAGCTGTAGTACGCTGTCTCAAACCCTGAGCCTCTTCTCTGGTTTATCCTTTTACCCTTTGTAAAAGGGGAACGACGCCCTCGTCAGATGTCAGCCCAGCTGAATGCGTAGCACCCTACTAACCCAGTAGCTCTCTGTACCCTCATCAATCCACATTTCCGAGGAATAACACTTCCGGATCCTAGACGGTCCTGTAGTGACCATTTGACCTGAAAGGCCGAACTTTAAGTAAAGATCGCTGCTGAGATGTATAAACATAAGATTAAATACTTACAATGATTGAGTTAACATATTTTAGGCAACTACGCATTGATTTACGTTAATTAATTATATTACAAAAATTGGGGTGTTATTCTTATCGGTACATTTCTGGCAAGCCAATAGTGCACGACTAATCGTGAGCACCCCTATAACCCTTAGTTCCTTTATCCCCAGAGTCTTTTCTCTGTCTTCTGCTGTCCTTCCCTCACTAACCCTCCTTCTTCCCTCCTGTCCTCTCCTCCTTTGCTTCCTGTCTCCTATCTCCTCATTTTCCTCCGTCCTCCATTTTCCTATCCCTCGATCGCTTGCATCATCTCCCTCCCTCCCTCCCTCCCTCCCTCCCTCCCTCCTCCCTCCTCCTCCCTCCCCTCCTCCCCTCCCCTCCCCCCTCCCCTCCTCCCTCCCTGATCCCCCCCCCCCCTCCCCCTCTGTGGTGGTCACCGTATGCGTCTAGGTTCCCCTAGACTTCAGAAAGCCCGACTTCAGCCACGTCACGTCTCGCTTGGGCTCTAAGGAGAACCTCAAGCACGTCCCCGGGGGTGGGAACGTAAGTAGCTCCGCCCCTCCGATGTCAGAGACTTGGTGAAGACCCCGTCCACGTCCCCGTCCTCTGAGGAGGGGACCACAGGAACATCAGCCTCAAGGGTTTGGGTGATGATCAGCGAGAAAGGCGGCATTAATGGCACAAACCAAGTCACGTACTGTGCGTCACTTATCCACTGTGTCGAAATGCTCTCGCCTCATGTTGGTCTAGCAAGGGTTAACGTTCCTGTAACGTTCCTGTCTAAAAACCTAAAAGGTTTTTAGGGTTGGGATCTTTTCCCAGTTCCGCTCTGCTCCACAGGGAATGCTACCTCAGTTAGCATGATGTAGCTGCAGTGAAGAGGAGATAAGCATGTTCCTCCTGCGGTGTGTTCCCCTCTCAGGTTCAGATCCTCAGCAAGAAGGTGGACCTGAGTAAGGTGACCTCCAAGTGCGGCTCCAAGGACAACATCAAGCACAAGCCAGGTGGGGACCCCTCTGACACCCCCCCTCTGACACCCCCCCTCTGACACCCCCCCTCTGACACGCCCCCTCTGACACGCCCCAATGACACGCCCCAATGACATCCCCCTCTGACACTCCTCTCTGACACCCCCCTCTGACACACCCCTCTGACACGCCAACGGCTACTGCTCTCACACTAGCTGTTCTCCAGCTGCTCTCACACTAGCTGCTCTCTAGCTGCTCTCACACTAGCTGTTCTCTAGCTGCTCTCACACTAGCTGTTCTCTAGCTGCTCTCACACTAGCTGTTCTCTAGCTGCTCTCACACTAGCTGTTCTCTAGCTGCTCTCACACTAGCTGTTCTCTAGCTGCTCTCACACTAGCTGTTCTCTAGCTGCTCTCACACTAGCTGTTCTCTAGCTGCTCTCACACTAGCTGTTCTCTAGCTGCTCTCACACTAGCTGTTCTCTAGCTGCTCTCACACTAGCTGTTCTCTAGCTGCTCTCACACTAGCTGTTCTCTAGCTGCTCTCACACTAGCTGTTCTCTAGCTGCTCTCACACTAGCTGTTCTCCAGCTGCTCTCACACTAGCTGTTCTCTAGCTGCTCACTAGCTGTTGCGCGTTGTCCTGAACATCATATAACCCTTCAGGCGGTGGCGTGGTGAAGATCGAGTCTCACAAAGTGAACTTCAAGGACAAGGCTCAGTCCAAGGTGGGCTCCATGGACAACCTGCTGAGCGCCGCAGAGAAGGTGAGACCCCCCCCATGCTCTGCACTTTGTTTATTAATGCCTCACTTTTATATGAACACTTGGTGTGTCGAGTCCCAAGTTACATTTCGGTTGAAAAAGGATTCTTCCATGCACTGCACTTTGTTTATTAATGCCTCACTTTTATATGAACACTTGGTGTGTCGAGTCCCAAGTTACATTTCGGTTGAAAAAGGATTTTCAAACCTCTGCAAACTCCCAGATGCGTATGAACCTGTCGGTTCATACGCATCTGGGAGGTTTGCAAAGGTTTGCAAATCTATGACTGATGAACCCATCAGGGTAGTTTGTGGACTAATCTTCCTGAAGGTTAACCAGATGTTTCGGGAACCACTTGTCATCTCGTTTGATTAGAAAAACCGTCAATCTAAGGCCAAACATGGTAGTAATAAACATTGTCTTTATTATAGGGGCCGTCTCGATCCTTAATGTAATATTTCTATTAAGTAAACCTATCGAGTCTGAACTGAGGACCGTGAATCTGAACTCGGGACCATGAATGTGGGCAGGGGGTATATGAGGGTCCCCTGCTCCTCCAGCGGTCGCTGATCTCTGTGCGTCTGGTTTGTGTTTCCAGGGAGACGGGAGCCAGGAGCCGGCGGAGGAGGGCAGCGTACAGGCCCCCTCTGTGTCCGCAGAGCAGGGGCCCCAAGAGACCCCCGGCGCCGCCCAGGAGAACGGGCTGAAGGAAGGGGGTGCCTGTGGGGGCGAGGGCCTCTGTGATGCCCCGGTCCTGGACACGCTCATCCCCGAAACCAGTAAGTGTGTGTGTGTGTGTGTGTGTGTGTGTGTGTGTGTGTGTGTGTGTGTGTGTGTGTGTGTGTGTGTGTGTGTGTGTGTGTGTGTGTGTGTGTGTGTGTGTGTGTGTGTGTGTGTGTGTGTGTGTGTGTGTGCTGAATCTCCTGGCGTTCACTACATGCATCCCCCTGCACCAGAGATGTAGAGAGGGATATATTCTACTACTGTTGACCACAATGCAACAGGCTGCTGTACCAAGCCGGAGCACTGGGGGGCTCCAGAGTGCCCGACATCGTAGATTATATTTCAGTTCAAAGTTTAAAGAACATAATGCCAAAAATAAAATTTGTTTACTTATCCATCAAATTACAGTCATCGAAGCATAGATAGAAAACGTTTAGCCAAGGTTTCTTGTTAGTATTCTAGTCTGCTAATAATACGTTTATGTTAGTACGCTAGTATGCTAGTGAGTAATTGAATGATGAAGTATTGACCGCAGCAATAGCTGACATTGTGGGTGTTTATGTAGTTTGTCTACATGTGTACAGAGAGTGGTGGTTGTAATGTATCGTCTCATGTTACCTGCAGCGGTTGGACTAACTCCAACTCCACTGATAGGGTTCAATCAAAATGAGGATTGACACAATGCTATAAAAATAAACCCCCCATTAATGTGGTTCTGTTTTAGCTGGTAGGGGTGTAACAGTTCAGATCAGTTTGTTTCGTTGTCTTCAGTTCAGTATGTATTATTATTTATGTTACTAAATTGTAATTATGTAGTTTGTAGTCTGAGGCCCTGCTGTGTTAGCCTAACCCATCCCCTCCAGTTCAGTGTATATAATACTAATATAACCATTATTGATATAAACATAGTTTGTGTTAGTGTGACCCCCCCCAGACAGCTGACCATCCTGCCGTCTTGACTTCTTATTTTACAGGCATCTAACTCTGCTGTCCCTCTGCCCCATGTCACCTCCACCACGCCACGCCCCCCTCCTCCTCATCCTTTTCAATTACCACGTTTCCTGTCTTCCTTCTGCCTGTCTCTCTCTCTCTCTCTCTCTCTCTCTCTCTCTCTCTCTCTCTCTCTCTCTCTCTCTCTCCTCTCTCTCTCTCTCTCTCTCTCTCTCTCTCTCTCTCTCTCTCTCTCTCTCTCTCTCTCTCTCTCTCTCTCTTCCTCTTCTCTTCAACCCTTCTGCTGCAGATTGAGTCTCTCACGCTCAACCTGGGCCAGAAACCGCTGGACTTGCTCAAGGACCACGGAGCGCCCAGCGTCCTGAACACCTGCTCCACCCCCCCCACACCCCCCCGGGCCGACGGCCACGCCCCAGGGATTTGGCCACGCCCTGATCTCCTTCTCCTCCCCCCCTCAGTCTCATTCATACTGCCCTGGCTGTTCCCCGATCAGCTACGACCATCAGCCCCCCCCTCGGCTCCCTTCTGCCCCACGCCGCGGCCCCTTGTGACTTCCTCCCTACACACTGCCTCTCGATGTGGCCCCTAGACCCCACCCCCCCCCCCCAAACTCCTCAGACCGGGGGGGTCCAAGTGATGGAGCTGGATCAAACCCTCCCCTGTTTTAGCTTTCCTGCTCCGTTACCCTGGTGATGTTCAGTCATATTGATGCCCCCCCCCCCCCCCGTCAAGTCGATGAAGTCGATCCGTCGGCCTGAGCAGCTGACCACCTCCTCCGTGTTCCTGTGTGTGCCCTCATCACATAATCTCCATCGTCTTCATCATCATCATCATCGTGCGCTTTCGGTTTAACTGCAGCAGATCTGCCTCCTTCTGTCCTGTCCTGTGGTACCCATAATCACAGCTTACTTTGCCCCGACTTTATAGCCTTGAGTTTGGGGCTGGCGGCGATGCGTCAGCCGCCACAACACCGTAGAAGGTCTCCTCCTGTAGTCAGTGGTGGTGGTCTGCATGTTACCTGTGCTCTGATGCAAACCGTCATGCTGATGGCTACGCTGCCTCTCTGACCGCCCACATGCAGAGGACAACTCTCCTAGGCTCTCTCCCCCTCTCTCCCTCTGAGCGGCCTGGGCCGACGTCATATAACCATAGCCTCTCCTTGACCTTTAACCTTGGGAGGGTGCTGTGACCCCAGTAACCGGTGTCCCCTGTCTACAAGCTGCCCGTGTGCTTTGTGTTTCAACGCTCCGTTTGAATCCATTCCCTCTGAGTCCGTCGTTCTCCCTAGAGGAGAGCTGTTCCACACGCTACAAACAAAACAACAAAAACATGAGAAAAAACCCAGTTACCAAGTTAGGCTGTGTGACCTTTAGGGCGATGTTCTGTGTTTGTGATGATGTGTTTGAGTGAATAATAACTTAACGCTGATGCTAGGATCTTGTTTCTGTCTTCTCTTTGTTAATCTGGTTTCCTTTTTCTTAACATGTTTCTGTTTGAGAGGTGTTTCTTCATGTTGTGTTCCTGTACAATACTATGGCTGCTCCTTCGACGTTAACGCACTTAATATCTCCTGATTGACACACAGGACTTTGAACTCAAGGCAGACGAGAGAGAGGAGGAGGGAAACAGAATGTGACGAAAGGGAACAGTAAAATGAAAAATGACAAAACTAACTTCTGAATGGGTCTTTGGTCACAGCCTAATTTAAAATGATGCAAACAGCAACGGATGTTAATTACCCATCAACGATCTTCTACCAGTTCAGTCACCGTACATCCTAGCCTCACAATAACGCACAGAACGTCTTTGTGTTTCAAAAGAGTCTGCGTTTGGTCAAAGAAGAAAGCGTTGCAAGTCTAGGAAGTGTAAGGGAAGGACAAAGTTAAGTCGAGTGGAGAACCTTTTTATGGTGTATGGATGATGTTGTGTTGGTCGGTGGAGACGCTCTGAAGTCAAATGGTGTCCCCTTGTGCCTAGAATGTCATTGCTTCCTAAAGTCCCCCTCACTGTGTCGGCAGAGACGAGGTGTAATCCGCTAGTCATTGGGAGTCTGAGCTCAACTGAGCTCTTACTGTAGACGTATTTATGTATACTGACAGATGCGTAGACAGACTAGACTGTAGTTGTATGGTATCGGCGCTGGAAAACCCAACTAGGTTAATCCTCATATTTGTTCAGCAATGTATTCGATGCTTTCTCTAATTGCCTTCTTGTTGCATGGCCAGAGTCTACTGCTACGCCCAGCTAACCTAGTGCTACGCCGAGGTAGTCTAGTGCTACACCTGCTAACCTAGTGCTACGCCCACTAACCTAGTGCTACACCCAGGTGATCTATCGCCACGCCCGCTAATGTAGTGCTACACCCAGGTGATCTAGTGCTACACCCAGGTAACCTTGTGCTATGCCCGCGAATCTCGTGCTACGCCCAGATGCAGCCAATGTGCAAAGCGACTTGCAGCGTTGTGGCAAAGTTATGTATAACCATCTATGGGAAAAATATTAAACGGTTATTATAGCTGTGTTTCCTCGTTCAAATACTAAAAGGCAGGACGTGGACAAAAGAAGGAGAACTCGGTCTTATCATAGTTCTGAACGACCATCGCGGTCATTCTGAACTAGTTTTCTATCATGGTCATCCTAACAAATTTGAATCCCACGCGTGGCAGCCATTACCTTATCATCCTCCACCTGTTTGATAACATAATGGTCCACGGGATAATTATGGTCATGTGTGAACATGTCGTTATACTAAGCCCTAATATTACGTATTTTAATCTACATGGACACTTTCCATTTAATTCATCCCATAGAAAGATTCTTCAAATGTAACTGCACCTTAATGATTATGAATGAAGGTTGGCTTGGAGAAGTCGTACAGGAATATAACAACGTTCAAAATATTATGACTATTGCAAGTTTATTTTTAACTCACTATTTTTTTTTGCCTGCTTTCCTCAACCGAGCAATAAGTGAAATCACTGTCGCCTCCCCGTTCCTCCAATTGGATAAAGTTCAGGGTCATGTTAGTATTTGCTTTTGACCGCAAAACTTGTCTCCTTTTATATTGAGTCAATTCAGAGAGCGAATCGATTTGGCAGTAAATCATATTTACTTATTTCTTAATGAAAATGGGCAGTATCTTGTGCAAGTGAAACATGTTAACGCGGTGGTCCTGGTAAACCTTGTGGTGTGCTCCTGTCAGGTCATGGTGGTCCTGGTAAACCTTCTGGTGTGCTTCTGTCAGAGTTCATCTAGGATTCAGTCACCGCCCTCCTCGTCAGATTGCACATGGATGTACATAGATGTGTTATGATTTGTGCGTTCGACTTTGCCACAAGGAACAAAAATATGAACAAAACAACGATGACAGACAAAAATAATTACACGGTTGTTAACGAAAGTGTGTCCATGTAACGGTTTTGTGATGTTTTATGATGACTTTTTTGACTGCAAATGCCACACTTACTATTACGGCAGAACTATTATTATTTCTGAGCAAATCAGCCTTTTATTGTAGTTAAGAGGCTGCTGAAGTGACACGATGTCTTTGAGATGTAACGTACTCGAGACACACCCGTATTTATCGATGTGCACCAATAGTCTGTTGGTGGTGACCTGACGTCTCCAGACAGCAGACAGCTCCTGCTCAAGCTTCTCCAGAACCTATTGGCGGCCTCTAGTGGCCAAGGAACACGCATGCTACTAAACATAATTTAAACGGCTAATCAGTATTTACACCAAACAATGTTTTTTATTTTCTTGAAACCGCTAACTGAAACGTTTAAAATATGTCTTCAACATGATGGTTTAAAAATATCTGCCTATTCCGGTCAATGCTCTAATGCTCGATAAAACCTGTTGGTCAAACTGACGCTATGTGTCGGGGTTATATGGTGAGGCACACAAGGGAATTCTTTGAGGGGAATGCATTCAGCGTTATGGGAAAGCCCCAGTGCACGCATACTGGGGTTAACATGATGATGGTGCAACATTACCGCACACCTTGCTCAAGGGTCGACTCCACGCCAACAAAGGTTGTGAAGCACGACTGCTGGCATCTGTATTAGCACCTGCTCCTCTCCCCCTCTGTATCCAACATGCAAACTAATGAATCCTAAAACATCGCAATGGGGAACGCAGACTTTTAGCTTTTCTTTGTTTTCATTGATTTTGAATTATTTTGTTTGAGAAGTGTTTATTGTGATTACTTGTTCATTAGTGATGTGATTATTAAACATGGAATAAAAGAGAAAAGAATTCCCAAAATATGTGTGAGTGGCTTGATTGAACTGCTTCATTCTGTCTCAATAAATGTTTGATATTGTATATTAATTGCATAAATGGGTAATTAATTGGCCTCCGATCAGCTTATTGCACAGGCAGTATCTCTGTCCGAGCTGAGCCTCAGATGAAAAATAGTCGCCCGATAAACTTGGGAAAAATAACCATTTATAAGTACCGTCCGATATCCTTTTGTAAGAGAATAAACAACAACCTGTTACCACCTCAAGTGAATACCTACAAATGTATATCTTACTGGATGTGCGTGCGTGTTGGTATTAGTACGTGTGGGTAAGGAGAGACTCCAGTTTAACCAGTGAATGAGTCCTGGCTCTTGAGAACTTCCCTTCTCACTCGCCAAGGGCGTCAGGTTGCTGCCCATAGTTGCAATGGAGACGTATCTCAGCAAGAGCGCTCAGAGAGCAAATGTTCTCGTGTGGCCACATCGCCCTACATGCTGTCCACATCCCGCCATACACAGGGACCAATCACACAAGTGACTCCTTTTCACCAACTGACATCAAAACGTAACACAACATCACACTCGCAGCACACAGTAAGTGAATATGATATGAAGACTTAATTTCGTTTTGAAGTTTTAATGAATCTAACTCAG
>OLKM01001371.1:0-50884 GCA_900291075.1 Melanogrammus aeglefinus | reverse complement strand
CGGACAGGACTAGCTGAACATGGTTCCCTTAATCGAAACCAATCTGGGAACTCAAACTAGGGACAGTAACTGACCCACGTCCGTCCACCGAGCCGCGGCTCGTGGCGATTCGCGGTGTTTGCGTTCCTTTACCGAGCAACGGGTTTCGAGCTGAAGTTATGCTTTCAGCTGAGGAGGTAAAGGGAAAACCTTCGCCTGGGCTTCAAGGATGTAAAGAGGAGAATGATTCAATGTGTTCCATGGTCTACATAGTGGGACCGTTGTTTTGTTCCACTGGCTGAGAGAGAAACCCCTCACATCTTCCTCTGCCTTTCTCCTCTGAGAATCCCTGGCGCCAGTTCTTGAAGGATAGTTTCAAGCTCATGCAACTGATGTCACGACAAGATCTCAAAACACGTGGTTTCTCCTGAGTGGCGTTGTCTATAGAACTGAAGACTGAGACAGCACTATATTCAGCATGCCCATCTTCTGCTCACTCAGACCCACCCCCATGAGTAGGATGCCAACATTCTAGTGATGGAGATGTAGAGTGGTATAAGTTAATGAAGGGAGCGACAAAGGTGACTAGAAACACAACGGCATGTCAAGTCCTGTTAAATCTTTAAACCATGAAGAATGCGTTGGGATAGTTCCAGGAAATGGACTTTTCTATTTATTTATGAGCAGTCCTTTCACTCAGATGGCCCACTTTCTCACTGGCCTGTACTGTGTGTGGCTGGCTGGGATAGATTTGCTGTGGTGATGAGGTGGTCAAGGTGACGTTGCAGGGCTAATGGTCGGCTCTCTGTGAGCCAATGTTTAGATTTGCTCTGTTATGGTTTGTACCTTAATAATCTAGTTTAATTTGTCAAAATGTGGACACCAGTTTTGTATTGACTGATTCCATGTTCTTAGCAAGGGATTTAAATTTTAAAGTTGTACATGGTAGTTTGGTTCTTTGTATGGTTTTGAGTGAAATAACATGTCACACATGTACACATTGGGTGCATAATAATGTAAAGGTACACTGAATTAGTAGTATGCCCAAACAGCAACAAAACAGATCTCCTCAAGGTAAGTCTGTTGGCTGTGTTTTAATGAAGACCATCGCTGGACTTCAAGATCTTCCTCCGTTCAGCTCAAGGTGAGGCGCTGGTTCTGTTTTTTTCTTTGGTTGGTTCCGGCCGGAATGTTCGGATTCCTGTCGGACGGTTTGTGCTTCCCGTCGTGGAAGTTTGGTAAATCATTTGAGTGCGGTCACTTGATTTAGTCCCAATGGTTAGCATACAACGTTGTAGTCTTCTGGCTGAACGTTCTGGATTGTATTTGCGTAATCTCGAGCCGTTGCCAACGGAACCTATTTTTCGGTCGGTTTCCATTGGGAATTGTCGCCCCGTATCTTAAACAACTTTAAGTGTGATATGTTAAAACATACGGACACGTACGTCGTACAATATGTTGATGATTGCGCCATACTTTTAACGACGTTGACGGGATTCTCGCTGCGTACAAAACGGCCTTATACTTGCGATGCCCATTTTTGACATCAGTGACGGCTGAATATCATTTCAAGATGGAAGACAATTTGACATTTCTTCAACGGAACCCAGCATCTGAGTAAATTTGATTTAATATCGATACTGCTTCCTTAGTGTTTGTAATTTCAGCTTTTGTACATTATAAATATCTGCTGTAATTAATTGCCACAGAAGTTAAACCCTACCCAATGGAATGACGTTAAACAACGACTTTGGTGCAGTTACCAACTGGATAATATCAAGCTAAATTAATGGCCGTCCTTTCCCACATGTTGCAAGTAGAACATACTCTGAGAACTGTTACAAGGTAGTTTGTCAAGGTGTCTTGTCTCCTCACCCAGAGCAAGACCTCCACCTCCTCACCCAGAGCAAGACCTCCACCTCCTGACCCAGAGCCAGACCTCCACCTCCTGTCAGAAGTCCTCCAGAACAAGTCCGTGCTCTGGTGTGTGAGTAGACTCTTCTCAGGTCAGTTTCAAGGCATGGCCCGAACCACTTCTTTAAACTTGTGGACTGATCTGTCTTCATTCCAAAAACTGGGATGCTCATGTGTCTTTTCTAGCATTGAGTTATAAAATAATGGTTCAATTAATTGTGTAACTCTGTTTCAGATGAGTCAATTAAGTTTATTGTTGGGCAAATGCTGATGTAATCATCCTTTCTTGTACCTTGGACAGGAAGGGCAGATTCGATATAGGCCGATAGTTCCTGACGAATTCAGGATCTAGGCCAGGCTTTTTGAGTAGCGACTTAAAGGGCAAAATACAGCTGTTACTTTGACATGCGTTTAAACCAAACTAACGCTACTCGCTGTTGTTTTTTTACTAGAAACGTGTTTCTGGAGCGGAGGCGAGCTGGTAGGGAGCCGTGAATCTGGAAGGATGACCATCACTTCTACCAACAGGGATTGTAAGTTTGTATTAACCAACAAAAATGGAAATAAAGGCTTAAAAATAAGACAAACTATATGTTTGTTACCAGACGTTAGGGCCAGACTCGTGCTGTTTGTTCCAGGACCAGGACTCTGGCTGAGGAGGAGCCTGATGGAGGGAGCCAAGACTCTGCAGGACGACATCACTCTACCAAACAGGATCCTTGTAAGTTTGCATAAAATAAACAGAGTGGACTTGTTGTAACGCAGGATTAGTTTGTCCAGTACAAGTTACGGCATACTACTGTGGTTGTTTACCAGACAAGCTACAGCTGCTACTTTGTTACGCGCCATTAGAGCCCAACTACTCCTGTGTTTGTGGCCTTACATTGGAGACAAACTACTCCTGTGTTTGTGGCCTGATATTGGAGACAAATTACTCCTGTGTTTGTTACCTTACATTAGAGACAAACTACTACTGTGTTTGTTACCTTACATTAGAGACAAATAACATTTGTAAGGAATCTGGAGGACTGATGGAGAAGCCGTACATCTAGAAGGCAAATCCTGAGGACAACCAGAACTCGACCAAGGATTCCTCGTAAGTTTGCATTTGATCTGGACATAGTGGACTAGGTTGGGGGTTCACTTCAAACTCTCCCAAGCTAATGTTGCCGGATTCAAGTCCTCAGAATACAGTGATGCGGTCTGCGTGAGCTAACAGAGCGCCCTAACGCCTGCCTGCTCCTTAATGACTTATTTTTGGTTCAGATAATGTTGCATTTTTTTGAATATTGATCCTAATCAATGTCCTTGTTTGGTCCGGGCAGACACACCTGAGCTGAACCCCAACTGAACCTGACATCCTGCTGGTCCCATCTCCTCAGTTCATCTTAGCCTCGTCTTCCAGAAGACCTGCTGAGCTGAGCAGTCTGACGCTGATGGATCAATGACCTCCAGTGGGAGTGATCTTCTTGACCCCACATGTAACCGTGTGCTCTCCACACGCCTTTCCCTCACGTCTGTCACTAACCTCACTACTTCACTACTCTACTGCTTCCTCTTCTTCCTTCTCTGTGGTTCGAACCTTTACAATGAAGGCGCGTCTTTCGGCCCTCAGAGGGTTCAGCGTTAGGGTTGAGAGTCAGGGTTTAGAGTCAGGGACAGAGCGCTGTCAGGGAGGACTGCTTTTACACAAACCTCTTCACTTGCTTTCAGAATGGTGGTGACATTTTGAAAAGATTCATTTGGGAAAATGTTTTCCTCTGCTTCCCTTTATAAAATTGTATTAAACTTCTGTCAAGTGCTTTTGTTTATATATTAAAATTCCACATTGACTTCTACATGTCTGGTGCGGTTCATTTAATTGTCCTTTAACTTGGTTAATGTCAAGCTAAACTCCTGCAATACATTTAATATACATGATTTTTATTCAGCAATGTTCACATAATCCATTTTGTAAAAATATGAAACCTCCATATTACTACTAAATTCATGTATTTAACAATGTACATACTACTCCGCAGGCCATTCTCATCAATGTACTATAGCTACCAGGCGCGTCGTTAGACCTGGGCATTCAAGGCTATAGCCCCGGATCTTTTGGGAATAGCCCCGGATCGCAGTGCCGTCAAAAACATAATGATAAATAGCCCCGTGGAGTTTAATTCTTTGTGGTTGTATTACCAGCAGCCACAGATGCAACATTGTAGTGAGTGAAACCCGCAAAATTCTGACTTGTCCAGATATGGGCAGATTTAGAATAATATGTTTCAAATTCAACGTTGGTATTCTTTCTTCCCTATGCATAGTGCATCTCATCGATAATGCTGTTTCGTGCTGCTATTCTAGTGAGATCAGTGTTGAGAAGGACAGTAAAATATCTTTGGCAAGATGGATATAAGAGACCCGCAGTGAATTCAACCCGGTCCACTTGACATCGGGTAGGTGCATGACAGTGGTACCGTTAAACTTTAATAGCCCGGGCTTTTATTTGTTTCTATCACTGAACTTTCGAACAAAACTCTTGCTCAGCAACGATGGGTAATAGGCTACACACCAAATTTGTACCAGGAGCCAAATTTGTACCGGGTACGTAATCCATTCCAAACCTGCCTGGCAACAGATGATCGCGGACGATCTCGTCGAATGACATAGGAAGGTTCGCGAACATTCTCGATTCGTTCATGGAGCGCGACAAGACAGATAACACTTATTTTACAAATTACATTTATTAGCGTTCCTAATTACATTTATTAGCATTCCTAACTTTATATTTGTTTTGGATTTAATTGTTTAATCACATTTAGCTGGAGTGTAGTAAACCGAGTGTTTAACTTTCTCGTAGCTAGCTTGTGTTAATTTAATTTAGGTAGATAGCTAGGTATGCTAGATAGATAGCTAGATAGGTCGGTCGGTGTATATGTTTTTGTTGTTGATTGAAAATGGTGTACTTTAAATCTATTTTGTTGTATCTGTCGTCTCAGATGTATGAAGCCGGTCACTCTCTCACGAAACGGCAGATCCGGAGGGATGCCAAAAAATTCACTCTTAAAGGTATTCCTGAATTAAATAAATAACATTTTATGCAGTACTGTCCATCTTAATTAATCTTCCATTTTAACAAATTACTAGGCCCTGCAAAGGAAACTGAATTGAGTTATAAGCAATCTACAGCTGATGCAGTGCTGATGTATACGCAAATCCTGGTGCGTTCCTAGTGGGTATACGGCGTATACCTGCATATCACGTAGACTACACCCCTGCCCGTGTTCAAATTTTCGGCGGCAACACAGAGATTGTGAGATCCGTCAGTAACACGCATGCTCTGTGTTCGCCAATCTACTTATCGAGTCTTAAAAACAAGATGGGGTCGACGGGTGAACTACTGATGGTATTGTGTGTATAAAATGTAAAAAGCAATCTGTACACTTACAAAGTTATCAATGCCTCGTTTTATATGTTAAGACCCTTATTATACTACCAAATAAGTGTCAAGCTACTTTTATTCTTTTAAGTGGTTTAAAATAGCGATTTAGTTTTTACCCAAATGCACCCATTGTTTCAAGCTTATAACGTTTTGGTAGAATCGGCTAAAAACAGCCAACTTAAGAATAAGTCTATCCATGCTTTTTTGCCCCCAAACGAACATTCCAACTCGTTATCATACTAAACATATCCCAGATCCATTTTACAACAGATTTGCCTTTAAGCCACTAAAGTCAGTAGCTTAGTGCTACCCATGCTAACACGAACGTGAAGCTTTCCCTCAAACTTAAAAATGTATCTAAGTAGCTTTTAGTGGTCACCCTACCACTCCAAATGTAAAACTGCCATTTACAAATATGCAACAATAGTCAGAAAAGTACTTTGGTACGTTTTTTTTTAAATTTATACTTACCATTCAAAATTGCAATCGCTGCTGTCAGTCCCATAGAAGAACATGACAGCGCAGAGTGTTTTGGAACTATACAGGCTTACATGAACCATGTGACCAACCTGCCAGCAAGATCAGAGTGTCACAACTCTTCTCTCTTTATGGCTCTGCTCAATACTAAGGGCGTGTTCACACGGGCAGTTTTTTTTTCAGGTGCGGGTGGATGTTTTACATTATATTCCTATGATACAGAGTGTTTTTGTAAAAACATCCTGGGTGCTTTTAAAAGCACCGCTGCCAGCGGGTTTTTTTCACCACTCTGGGTGGTTTTCAAGTTGAGAAAAGTTCAAACTCGCCAAGAAAAAAGCACCCGCACGTCAGGCAGTTTTTTTGACAGCTGACCAATGAACGAGAACTTAGGCCAACGTCACTAGGAAAGAAGAATGGCGACCCAAACCAAAAAGTCTTTTCCGACGGAGCAACTGGTTTTCCTTGTAAGTGAACATGTCGAGCTACACGACATGACCAACAAGTTGTACCACAACATATATCACAAGGAGAGTATCTGGAGAACGATCGGTGGGATTTTGGGACATAAGTGTACTATGATATGCCCCGTACTGCTGCCATCCCCGGTTTATATCATGCCCCCACAAACGGGAAGGTTCGTCGTTATCGTCGTTGGCATCTAACGCCAAAACAAGGGCTAATTTTCTCATCCTCGACATTGTGATACTGATTCAAGTAGTAGTGTAGCCAAACCACTTTGAATACGCTAACCCGAACAGTGCTCCGACCGTTTTAACCGATTTGGAATGTGCTCTAGAAAAAACCACCCTGTCAGTTTTTTAGTTGGTAAAAAAACCGCTCGGGTCAGGTGTTTTTTAATAAAAAAAAACTGCCCGTGTGAACACGCCCTAATGCTACTACACCTAGTGCTGCATTTGACACTGTAGAGTCTTCTAGACCATACAATACTTTTGGACAGGTTAGAAAACTGGGTGGGGCTTTCAGGCACAGTCTTAAATTGGTTTAGGTCCTACCTACAACATAGGAACTACTTTGTTTCAATTGGCGACTTTGTATCTGAATCAACCATTTAAGAAAGACTACTGGGGAAGTTAATTTCAAAATCAACATAAGTTGAGCCTCTTTTTTTCATATGTGAATTGGGATTCTTACTGTTGGCCCAACTTCATTGAAATCAATACAAGAACGCATTGGAGCGCTTGTTGTTGGGGATACTAAATCATCAAAATCGTATAAACATTTGTTTTGTACTCCAGGGTGATAACGAAGTGCAAAACAATGGGCCATTTCCTATTTATTTTAAAGAAATCGTGGCTCTTTCTCCAAGAGTAGAGCTGAGCTCTCATTTACCAAGAAGCAGCAGCACAGTGTTTGGGTTAGCCACTCTAAGTTACCCGTGTAGAACGTTGCGTCAAATTAGTTCAGTAAGGGGGGGGCCAGGGACCAGGGACATGTCTAAAGGGGCACTGGCCCCTGTAGGCCCCCGTGTAGAATCACCATTGATGGCCCGTGTTGTAGCAATGTTCACTACCATGATAAAAGCACCCTGCAAATTCGTAGGCGGTGTGTGTACTCGGGGCATATCCATCTAGGAAGAATGGTCCATATTGAATCTCACCATGATTGACCAAAACTCCAGGCAAATTGTCAGCCCGACATCTAACCCAGAGTGCCCTCCCTTTAAATAAATAAATTAGAATCAGTTAAGTTACTATCTATTGCTTAATAAGGGAACATAATGGTGATTTAGCTTATGGCGCACTTATGAAAGCCCTTGCGCAATAATATGAATTGCAAGGCAAACTATTTCTGTTCCCTCTTTCTTCATTTGCCACGTGAAGTCGTTCCTCATTTTGTTATACTTTTCCATCATTGCCAGTACGTTTTTTTTTATTATATCAATATTAATTTAAACAAAAATAAATAAATATAAAGAGAAAAGTCGACTCTCTCTAGCTTTCAATTAAATCCTGTTATTTGTTAGTTTTAATCCGACTGTACTTTGAAAGGATGAACCTCAGTTTTGTGATTTAGACCTCACTTGACCTCACTCCCAGAGGTCCACGGTGCAACGTTTTTTTTCAACACTGGGATGCTGACGGCATTACCCGCCTACATTTTTTTCCTTTGGCGGCCCTCAGTCAAATTTTGGGTTCCTAAATTGGTCAGCAATACTCCCCGTTGCGCAATGACGTTGGTTAGGAAAAGTGGAGTCGAATTCATTTTAAACAGCGCTGTCTTTTCCTATGTTCGAAAGGAAGTACATTTTCATCTCTCCTTGACCCAATGACGTTTTCCACAAAGGTTAAGTTAAGGAGGCATAGTGGCAGCACTTGGACGTTGGATGTCCAAGTCCTACAGGCTGCAGCGAGCCCTTACTCTGTTTTAGAACGTCGCAGCCCGTCCTGTCGCAAGGAGTTGCGAGTTGCAAGCCATTGCAAGGCGAATCTTTGGTCTGAACTGGGCTTTAGAATCCGGGTTAGAGTCCCAGTGAAAGGACCAAGTTCCTTTAGGTTGTGTTGGAGTACCAAAGAGAATGTTGATCTGATCATAAACAGATTGCACTTTCTAAAATAGTTTTTTTTAATTTTGCCATAATTTTCTATCTATTGTACTATTTTTTTGCATATGTTTTCTTATTAAATTTTATTGTATGACCATGTTTATATGTGAAGCACTTTGAGTCTGCCTTAGGCCTATGTGTGAAAAGGGCTACATAAATAAAGTTGCCTTGCCTTGCTTATGTATTATTTTATCAGACGCGTTATCTAACACTACTTACAGTGAATGCTGATATATGTGAGTACATGTGATTCATTCGGATCCATTGAGATGGACATTAACTTTATGGTTTATTAGCAAATACAAATCATAAACAGGGGCACATAGCTTTAATAACGGTTCTGTTGCTGTGCTGTTACCAAGGAATCAATATTCATTTGAAAGGCACTCACAACATGGACATCATAAAATTATGTTTTATGTGTCTTTTGTGTAGGTCTTTGTTATGTACTGTTCATGAGCACACTGAAACAAATCCCTAGCAACTTGTACAGAGTTGTATGGCAATAAAGCATTGAATCTTGAATCTAAGCTTTTCCCGTTGACAACTTGCATTATGAATATATTACATCTGCTGTGTTAGGATTATCAAAGTTCATATACATTTCAGACCCCTTTATTAGGAAACTTAATGTCTGATACTAGACAAATATTGAATTATGTTTTTATATTTATTCATCATCAATCAACATTTAAAACACATTTTACATTTTAAAGTAAATATTTGTACAACCTGCTTAACCAAAAGGAAGATCTTCCTTTCATGGTTTATGCTGAACCTTTCAGAAGCCCAACAAAATGCAGCATTTGGAGTACATTGGAGCATTTAAATCAAACACAGAGTTGTATTTCCACTGAACGGGTATTCAAACGTCCCCCTGACAGCTGGTCCTCAACAACGTCAGGACTGTGAGGACCCCCCAGACCCAAGCGGCCCCCTCTAATCTGACGCTCAGCAGCCCAGCTGAACACAGAGAGGGCTGAGAGATGAACCACTGAGAGACACTGATGTGACCTGCTGCTTACCATCGGCACACAGACCTGATGTGAGTTTAGATCCATGAACGATGTGTGTGTGTTTGTCTGTGTATGTTTTATGGGTGTGTTTGCATAGATTTATGATCAATTTGTGTGTGCGTGTGTGTGTCTGTGTATTATTGTCTATGTTCATATGTGTTTGTTTGTGTAGGTGTATGTGTGTTCATATATTCTTGAAAGCTGTGTGTGTGTGTGTGTGTGTGTGTGTGTGTGTGTGTGTGTGTGTGTGTGTGTGTGTGTTGTGTGTGTGTGTGTGTGTGTGTGTGTGTGTGTGTGTGTGTGTGTGTGTGTGTGTGTGTGTGTGTGTGTGTGTGTGTGTGTGGGAGCCGGAGACCCTGTCTCGAAAACACCAACTGCCTTCAGAGGGAAGTCAACGGGAAGTAAGTGACCCGGTCGCGTGTCAGGTTGAGCCTGAGTCCGATTTGCCAGAACACGGAGCAGACCAAGTTTTGCCCGCATACAATGTGTTTAAAGTTATCCCCCCCTCTAAATGGACAGTAATATATCGGCCCCGTTTTAACGGCAGGCCAGAGCTCCGTTTCGCACTGTTTGCAAATATCAAGCAGGCCGGCCCAAGTCACGTCTTACACTATTTTTTTTAAATAAAAGAATGACCGCCAGCCGGCTTGGCCTGAAATCGTCCGGCGGTTCAGGAAATCTCCCAATCCTGCCAATGGTCAGCCTGCCCGTGGACACAGAGATATTGAGGAACCAGGCTCAGTTAACGCAAACCCAGGGAGGAGGACCTCCTGGGTGAAGGTGGACTGGAAGGTGTGGATGTGTGTCAGCGTGTCAGACTGCCCTCCTACACCTGGGGACACTCTGTAGAAGGCCAGAGTGCCAGCAGGTCGGTCCAGATACGCTCCTAATCTGTTAGAGCGAGGAGGTGGGAGACGTTTGGTTGTGAGACTACTGTTGTGACGGGCATAGTAAGCTTGATCACGACAAAGAAGAACCCAGGACTTGTTGTTCCATCCAAGCCCGCTGTCATTCCCTGCTCCTCTCCTTTTGATTCCTCTGTATGCCACTCCTATATAAACCTCTCCTTCCCACTCTACCTCCCAGTAACAGCGGCCAGTCAGACCCTCTCTAAACAACACCTGTTTGCAAGAGTCAAATCTCTCTGGGTGATCAGGATACGATTGCTCCTCTTCAACCCGCGTCACCTTTCTGTTGTCCTCAGACAGAGAAAGGTGTTTGTGGGCTGTGTTTGGGTCCAGTGTGAGTTCACAGGCATCTGAAGGTAGAAAGACATGATTAGGCTGCTAAAACATTATCATTAATTATTCATCATCACCATCATCATTATTAATAACCCCTAAAGATAATAATAGCATTCTAGCTGAAATCATAGATGGAATACATTTATCATTATAAACATGTTATTATGAATATGATGTGCTATGTCTAAGGTTAAAAATAATTATAATAATTATAAAAATAATAATTACAATAGCAACAAGATAATATTATCTATGATGTCCGTTTTTGAATATATTATACAAGTATAATTATGATTCATATCCTGATTATTATGGTGTTATGCGTCATGTTCTGATAATAGTAATAAATGAAACTAGAAAGTGAATTTCCTGCAGAAAATGTGTAAATGGTGACGTAATAATGTCACCATTTAATATTTATTTATAGACTTAATTATAACGATATTACAAATAAAAATAATCATGTTAATTTTTTGGAAAACTTGATTCTGATGTGCTGCAGGGTGTCCATTAATTCCTGATATATGGACACCTGCTAAGAAGTTCCAGTCAAATTGTTAAGCCTTCAAAACGAGAGCTGGTGAATTGTGAAAAATGCATTAAACTGTAATCGGATAACGCTGTTATATGCTATAGAGTCTAGACCCTAGTATCTGTGGTATAAAGGCTGGGAGGAATTTGAAATTATAAATATGTACACTTTATGTTGAAAGTATAGACCGTCACGATTCCTATTGAAACGAATGGCGCGGTGATTAGTCTAAAAACGAGGGCTGGTAAATTGTGAAAAATGCATTAAACTGTACTCGAAAACGCGGTTATATGCTATAGACCCTAAGAGTATCTGTGGTATAAGGGCTTGGACGAATTTCGAATTATAAATATGTACAATCCATAACGTTAGCTCTCTGGCTCATAGCTCAGCTGACTAGAATAACTCTCGTTGCCAACTCGTATCTAAGGTCCGTCCCATTTACTGGAGGAGTGAACAACGTTTCCGATGCATAAGAGCCTTACGGGAGGGTAATGATTCTTCCAGGTTTTAGTCAAACCCTCAGGCGTTACCAGGGAAACTAAATTATGGCATGTGAAAAAATATATATTTGGATTGAAAAACGCATGAAAATATGAATGAATGATCTTAATTTCATGTCTTTGGCAAGTGAACATGGTATGCCATCCACGAGCCAGGCATATCAAGCGGTTTATTGCCTTGCCTCTCGGTGATTATCCCTTACTTGTTATTGTGTACATTTTAACATACATGATGTCAACCATTATCCTCATTCCCAGAAGGATCTAAATGAACAGACATCACCTCCTGCTGTGTGGATGGACTTTCCATCTCAATAGTTAGTGTGTGTTGTGGTGAATCAAACAGGCCCTTACATTTCTTTAGAGTTGGTTTCAGTCTCCACACTCCACCGTGCACCACACTGGGGGGGAAACAATGTGGGCAGAATGTTGAAACATTCACCTTCATCATCTGCTGTCTCATCACTTTCTACACAACATTAGTTACACATGCCTTTTCAAACCACTATATCTAGCAGCTGGATGAATTCTTGTAGGAGACATTGTCCCTGAATGGTGAGCCGTCCTCTCCATACCTGAGAGTGTCCAGTCTCCAGCGTGGATCCTCCAGTCCAGCAGAGAGCAGTGTAGCTCCTGAGTCTCCTGGGTGATTGTAGCTCAGGTCCAGCTCTCTCAGATGGGAGGGGTTGGAGCTCAGAGCGGAGGCCAGAGAAGCACAGCCTTCCTGTGTGACTAGGCAGCCAGACAACCTACACACACACACACACACACACACCCACACACACACACACACACACACACACACACACACACACACACACACACACACACACACACACACACACATAATTTATTCTATCTTAAATAACATAGAACATTCATAACATGCTAGCAGTTAGTAGGACAGCAACCCCTCACCCTCACATTAGCTGGCCAGAGTTCTGTCAGCTAGAAAAACCTGTTAACTCATAACAGACTAGCAGTTAACAAGACAGCATAAACAAACAGCTCCTATTCAAACTAACAACATTTTTAAATCCTCCTGAAACCCTCGTCCTCTAAAGTTCTGTTCCTCCTCTGGCCTCTCATCCACCCATCTGTGGTCCACTGACACAGTAACCCCAGCTTACAGATGAGTTATGATGCTGAATCTTTCGGGGATCTTAGACACGGGTCGTCTGTTCTTTTAGATCATAGCCCACCTAGTCCTGGATCCTGCCTACATATTAAACAGACCCAAAGACACATTTAACCCTAATCCTGACCTGAGAGTTTCCAGTTTACAGTGTGGACTCCCCAGTCCAGCAGAGAGCAGCTTCACTCCTGAATCCTGCAGATCATTGGTACTCAGCTCCAGCTCTTTCAGACAAGATGAGTTGGAGCTGAGAACTGAGGCCAGAGCTTCACAGCATCTCTCTGACAGCTGACAGCCATTCAGCCTTCACATAAAAAAACAGAACATGTTAGAAACCGTGATTGAATGTTTTATTAGACTTTTCTGATGGTTTTGCAAATACATTTAATCTTCAAATGTTAGTTATATATTAGGTGTAAAATGTTACTAACAACATCAATAATAACAGTTCTGTATTTCTGATAACTATCATAATATAACTTTTATAGTAGTATGTATATTGTGTTGTGTGCATTGTAAAACATGCAATAAGTGTTCCTCTATGTTATTATAACTTTGATATTCAATCGTTTTATTTTGTTCTGTATTTCTACATAATAAATTATGTTGTTCTGTATATTTACATATTGTTCTGTATCTCCATGCCTTAAATTGAAATTCTGAAGATAAAATAATTTTAAAAATAATTTTCAAATATTATAAAGACCGTATACAGTCATGGCAACCAAAAATAATTGTTGATTTGTTCCTATGAAAATCACAGCCGTGGTCGCCATATCCGGGTGCCGCAAAGGATCCTGGGAGGCCCGGGGGAAGCGGCACTGCCACCAAGGGAGTTGTGGGTATGGGTTTCGTGTATGGTGTGCAAATAAAGGCAACTCTCGGGGTCGTGCAGTGTATGGGGCGTGATAGTTTTGGGATTACTTTTCAGCTTTTTCATTTTTGCGTGCCACACAAACAAGGCATAATATATCTACCATTAGACAATGGTATCATCTTAACGAAGCCAAATCCATGCACTATACCAACATTATTGCTAGAGGACAGGGCAACCCTAGAGCCCTGTTTTCCACAGTTAACAAGCTACTCTAGCCTACCAAACCCTTCCCACTTACCCCCTGAACTGATATCTGCTGAGAGTTTCTTAATTTTTTCCAAAGCAAAATCAGTACCATTTACAGTCAGTTTCAATCACTCCCTACTGCTACTCAACCGAGTGATGTCCCCACTACCCATGTATCACCAGCACATTCTCTCTCTGCTTTTGAACCGGTGGATGAGCAATTTGTCTATGACCTTGTCACTATGGCTAGGTCCACTACCTGCCTCTTGGACCCTATGCCCAACCCACTGGTCACAAACCGCCTGCCAGCTCTATGCCCCCTCCTTGTTCACATAATAAATGCATCTCTTTGACTGGTTATGTCCCGTGCTCACTTAAAACTGCAGCTATCACCCCAGTACTCAAAAAAACTGGTGCAGACGCTGATGATCTCAATAATTACCATTCTATCTCCAACCTCCCTTTCATAGCCAAACTCCTTGAGCGCACTTTCTCCTTACAAATTCAACAACATCTGACACACCATAGCTTATGGGAAGTGTTTCAGTCTGGTTTCAGGGGTCAGCACAGCACTGAGACGGCATTGGTCAAGGTCATAAACAACCTTCTCATTGCTGCTGACACAGGCCATGTCAGCATACTTCTGCTGCTGGACCTCACAGTTACCTTCGCCACGGTCTGTCACAACACACTGCTCCCATGGCTCAAAACACTTTTGGGTATCGCTGGCACTCCGCTCACCTTGTTTAGGTAATATCTCAAAGCTACGGAACAGTTTGTCTCCATAGGTAATTTCAGGTTCCCAAGCTCACGTCTCTCACATGGTGTTCCCCAGGGTTCTGTCCTAGGTCCCCTGCTCTTCGTCATGTACATCCTACCCCTTGTTCACATCTTACGTCAGCATGGTTTAAACTTTCATTGCTATGCTGACGACACACAGATTTATAATCACAGCAAGCCCTCCAACTCACTCCTCTCCTCCAATCTGGTCACCTGCCTTAATGCCATCGGCAACTGGATGACACAGAACTTTCTCAAACTAAACCATAACAAAACACCATTCTCATTGCCACACCAGTCATGTTGAAAATAACTCAAACACTCAGTTATCCATCCCCGGCTTTTTTAACCACCACCCCCTTTGAAGTTAAAAACCTTGGTGTCATTACAGATTCCACCCTCTCATTTGGCAGTCACATAAAAAAGATATCACCAAAACGGCTTTCTTTCACCTCAAAAACATTTCCAAACTCCGCCTCTCACTAAACCCCACCGCTGCTGAGAATCCTCTTGACTAGACTAGACCTGTGAAATACCAACCCGGTATCACGAGATCTCGTGCTCATGCGCACGAAACGTGTTAATCTATTGAATCGTGTCCCAGAGTACGATTGTTCGACTTTTTTCGTGAAACGCATCACGAAATGTTAACCAATGCATTCTGAATGCACATCCTTCACAACTATATTCTTGGTCATAACTATCAAACCAAACATCCTTCACATTCGCCGAGCGACGATTATGAAAGTAAAATGCACATTTCTCGCTAAAAATGTTTACATAAACACTTTTAATGGCGTAACTATGCTAAAATATCATATTTTCCACCCAGAATAAAAAGTATGTCCGCCATTTTCACAGAAAAATATCCTAAAAACTATCCAATAGGAAAGATGCTCACTTTTAATGCTTTTAATGGCGGGTTACGCCATTAAAAGTGTTTATGTAAACATTTTTAGCGAGAAATGTGCATTTTACTTTCATAATCGTCGCTCGGCGAATGTGAAGGATGTTTGGTTTGATAGTTATGACGAAGAATATAGTGTGAAGGATGTGCATTCAGAATGCATTGGTTAACATTTCATGATGTGTTTCACGAAAAAAGTCGAACAATCGTACTCTGGGACACGATTCAATAGATTAACGCGTTTCGTGTGCATGAGCACGAGATCTCGTGATACCGGGTTGGAAATACAGTATTACATTTTAAATCATTCTCCTTGCTTTCAAAGCACAACATAATCTTGCACCTTCCTATCTTTTAACCTCCTGACCCCCTACCAACCAACCCGCATTTTACGCTCCACTGAAGCCCACCTCCTCTCCACCCCCGCTGCACACCTCCGCACCAGGAGTGACAGGGCGTTGAGCGTGGCCGGTCCAAGACTCTGGAACTCCCTCCCACTTGTACTGTGTCAATGCACTTCACTGTCCACTTTCAAATCTCTAATCAAAACCCACCTATTCACCCTGGCTTTTCTCTCCGACCCCGAACACCTCCTACCCTGACCTTGACCAGGGCTGGCCAACACCCCCCCTCTTCCATTTCCTCTTCCAATGTATCTTTTACCGCTGTTTTATTTATTATCTTTTTTTTTCTCTAGTGTATTTAACAAATGTTCAGTGTCGGTTTTATTGTCCCTGTTTGATGTCTAATGTTATTTTATTACCATTTAGTTTTAGCTTTACTGTACAGTGTCCTTGGGTGACATGAAAGGCGCTTGAAATAAAATGTATTGTTATTATTATTCAAATAAATGTGGTCATTAAAGGTACTGAGTTATTAGCTGATATAGTTTTACCTCATTTAGGAGTAATTCTCAAACCAGGGGGCAGTAGTTGTTTTAAAAGTCTTCTAATATCGAACCTTATGGTGTAACTGTTTGCACATTGAGCAAAACTGACCTGAGAGTTTCCAGTGTACAGTTTGGACTCCCCAGTCCAGTAGAGAGCAGCTTTACTCCTGAATCCATCAGATCATTGTTTCTCAGGTCCAGCTCTTTCAGACTAGAGGAGTTGGAGCTTAGAGCTGAGGCCAGAGCTTCACAGCATTCCTCTGACAGACCACAGCCATTCAGCCTTAACACACAATAAACAGAACATGTTAGGAACTGAGATTAAAAGTGCTTAAAAGATCCAACTAGTTCACGGGAGAACAGCATAGGGCCGCCATCGGGCTCAAACTGGAGGGAAGTACGTCCAGTGATGCTAGCGCCTCAGCTCTCCTCGCTGCTATCAGGGAAGTGAGCTCAAGAAGATGATTGTGGACATTCAAACTTCCTTCAGCAGTCGCCTGAAGGCCTTGTAGGGATCCTGAACTCCGTGTGAGTCAGACTTAACGATGCAGTGGACAGCGGAGCTAAATAGGGCCTTCAACTATCTCTATTAATCCCATTGCTTCCTTCTTTCAGACTATTGATTCCTTAATACCTTAGTATACCTTACCTTTGAATTTGAAATCCCATCATATTGCTTAAGCACATTAAAAACATTTAAAAAGACACTTTTACCAGGCTTCAAAATCAAGGCCGACTATTAAACCCCTCTGGGGTTCTGTATTCCTACATATTCAATTGTTTTAGTTGTTCTGTATTTCTACATATTCAATCATTTTATGTTGTTCTGTATTTCTACATATTCAAACGTTTTATATTCCTCTGTATTTCTACACATTCAATCCTTTTGTGTTCTGTATTTCTCCATATTCAACTGTTTTATGGTTTCTATTTCTACATGTTCAATTGTTTTATATTCTGTATTTCTACATATTCAATCATATTATGTTTCTCTGTATTTCTAAATATTGTTCTGTGTTTATGCATATTCAATAGTTTAGTAGATAGTCTTACGTTTATTATAGTTTTTAATAGACACATTACAAACCCATTAATTGAGTCTTACTAACCTACCTATTGTGGGATTGTTAAAAAAATTATTAAGCATTTTTAATTCTTATTAAGGTTAAAAAATCCTTTACTAAACTGCTGATTATGCATTTTGCAGGTACGGGATCTAAAGCGGGAACAATGCTTATTAAGGTTAATAAGTCTGCACATGTTGAGCGAGTGTGATGTTTTGTGCAGGCCCCCAGGAGCAGTGCATACTTCCGCAATCGAACATTGCTCGGCGGCCAAGCCTGGCAGCTGTTTAGCGGGCTGTGGACGGGTCCCTCGATTCATGGAGTCCCAGAAGTATCTATCCCCGTTCACTCCAATACAAGTGGGGAACAGGTATGTGTCCCCCAAAAAAGATTCAGAATATCCATCAAGGCTCATAATTATCTTTGTACAATGTACTAATAAAATGTAAGTTTTCTCTTTTCCAAACGCCACCTCAAGCGTTTTATTTTTTTAATGTATTTTTTGCAGGAGAAGGAGGAGTGGGCAGCTGAAAGGAGTCGTAGTGAAACAAATGTTGTTTCGGCCCGGCATAATGATTGGGGGGAGGGGTTATTAACTTATTCTTCAATGGTCGGTAAACAATGTGACTGTGCTCGCTCAGACCTCTCGCTGATGATGCTACAATGCTAGTAAACGAGAATATTTCTGCATCCGGCACCTTCATGCATGAGGGAGTGGCTATGCACCCATGATGCGGAAGCAAATCCCTCCTTGATGTTCCTCTGCACCATTGAGTAGTTTTCATAGGAATGAATGGGCGGCCATGTTTTAGTCCGCTGCCCTTTCTTTAATAGGTCCATGGTTTTGTGCCTCATATAATATATCCTTTAAAGGCTTTTATTTTGAAGGTGATTTTAAACCAGAAGTTCTGTTTATGCAAGTGGATGATGGCTTGACGCATATGCTTGATGAAGTGTTTGACGAACGTTTGGAGAACATGTGAGAATCGTCAGCACGAGCACCCCATACCATCAACTGAAAGACGAAAGGCAGGAAAAAGCACAGAAAACTTGGCTAAGAGGAAGAGGTCCGAACTGGACGATGACTCTCTGCTAAGTTTAAAGGCTGCGTTGCAGGGTTCATTTTCCAACGAATTTGTGCAATTTGCTTATTGGCAATAAAGATTTAACCTGTTATCCATTGTATTTAATAATGTTAGGTATCACAAAACGGGACGTAATACAAAAAGGTAGGTAGGCTACTATATTAGTGGTTTGCAATTGATTCTCATTTTCCCCAGAATGCATTGTATGACGTCACGTTGGGGAGACACCAAAGCCGCATTGAGACCCTTGAGAGTACAGACTAGTAAGAGAGTGTTCAGCAGATTATAAAGATACATAGCTAAATACATAGTTAGTATTTGCTACACTTGAACCTCCTAAGAAGGCGGAATTTGATTGGTTCGCGATCTCGGGATATTGGGCAATATCCCATGATTAAGATCTCAAGCTCGGGGTATGGTTTTCATCGCAAAATGTCCGCTTATAAAAACAAATAAACCGCTAGGCTAATAAAAACAAATAAATCCCGACAAAAAGTGTCTTGTTTATTTTTGGAGTGTTCACGTATAGTATAGCCTATACCAAGACAAATTTTCACCTCAGGCTCCGTGAATAGTGGGGAATAGTCCCTGAGACCGAAGGTCACTTAGCCTCCGGCGAATAATGGTTAATTAATAGCCTAGATAGCAGTGGCGAGCGGTGACTTTTTACTGTGGTCATGCTGAAGTGTCAATACCTTGCGCGCCCGTGGGGGGGCATTATATTTTTTAATAAAAAATATAATATGGTTAGTGGAAACAGCTTGTAGTGATCACGTTGGTCCCGAGTACATTTGATCACTATAAGCGGTTGATTACTAAAACCGAATTGTTATTACAGTATTTCACTTATTTTTTTATGGAGAACATCATCTAAATGCCAGTTGTATAGTTTTTCAATGAGAAAAATGTAACGAAGCGGTCGTCAGCGCGATCCTCTCGTCAGCTCCAAACTCACCCGCCTGCACCTCAATCACAGACCACAGCTGGTTTTCCGCACAGCATTTACAGTAACTCACTGACACGTCTGAGATCAGTAGGCGCTGCTGCCGGTGTGTTTTTAAAACGAACTAGGCTACTAGCGCCGCATTTCTCTGCGGCGCTACGGCGCTACTATTTTTGCACATGCGCGTTGGCAGATAAGCTGCTTCACTGACAGCTTTTTTGCCATTCAAAACGCTCATCTACGGTAAACACGGCCTTTAGCAACTGTACTAGTCGGTGTCACAGTGCGCATGCGCGAAACAAGCTGTCAGCTTTCCAGCTTTTCGCAAGCGAAACGGGACAGATTAGGCACGAATTTAAGACCAAAAGAGTAAAACTAAGGTATTGTATAATTGAACACACTGCCAGATTAATATTTTCAATTATTTTTATTGAAGGGCTTGGGCATGCACTGCATTTATAGCTTATTATGACCGCTCGCCCATGCTAGATAGATAGATAGCCTAGTCGAGTCTTTGTCAATGCCGAACGACACATAACGTCGGGAATTCATTAAGGTGATTCGGCTCACACAGGACAGTACAAGACCTCAAAGAACAAGGGAGCCAACAAGTCTGACTGGACATACACAAAAAAACTACATTGAAACATGCGCAGATAGATAGATAGATAGATAGATATGTTCTATTCTTTGCCAAGCGGAGCCAGCCAGTCCTGTGCATGTATGCAAATTAGCCATGTGCGCCAAACAGTAGAAAGACGTAATGTTGAGAAGTCGTACTAAAAATGGATAGCAAGCGAAAGCTAAACCAGAGTGTATCACTCGCACACTTTGGGTCCATTCTTACTTATGGTAAGAGGTTATTCTTTAAATCTTTGCAGTGATTGAATGTTGATGATAAAACGGATTGTTTTACATAAGATGAGTGTGTACGACTGTGCGTGTGTCCTTTCCGGCTTCGGCATACTGCATGGTTATGAAGGCCTTGTGGTTAGTTGTGGTCTTACTGAAGCAGCCTAGCCTTGGAGTTGGAGCAGGCACGGCGCCACGATTCCAGTTGTGGATGGGCCAGACCAATTGTGGATGGCCCTTAAAAAAAAAACGTCATCAAATCCTTGTTTAACCTACAAATGACTAATATACTGTTATATTATCTGTGCATAATAGAGATTTGAATAGCTTGATGCTCTTTAAATATTTTGTTGCATTGTAAAAAGTTTCGGTGCATAGAACGGACCTATCCGCGATCACTCCCTAGGCCTTTTTACAGTACTGCCAAGCCGGTACGGTCGTGGCTTGGCACGAAGAAACATTCCTCTGCGTCTTTCTCGTAGATCGCACCATCTTTCAATGTCTTTGTTAAATGCGACTGCATCACCTTCTCTCCCATGATGGTCAGCAGTTGCTTATTTCACCATCTCTCCAGTTAGAATTTCTCATGTTCATATCGCTGCGTTATTGTCTCTGTTGTAGAGACAACACCCAACATGATGGTTTTTACGAGTGTAAAAACGTCTCTTGGTTTTGACCAAAGAAGAGCGCTTTGGCATCTCCATTACGCACCGTACCTGGCTGTGCTTTAGCACGTCACTCTGTAGACCTAAGGCCTACACTGTAAAAGTGGTCAGGAATCGAATATTTCCCACATTGTTTAGTTATGCTCGTATAACATGGGGCCGACTATTTCAGAATTCTGTTGAATTGTTTTAAGTTTTTAACAATATTTCGATATCATTAGCAACCGACTGAGTTTGGTTTATTATACAAAGAAGATGCATTTGATTGTAGCCTAGGCTACTACGAGATAATAACTAATACAATAGCCTACCGCCAATTTAAGGTCATCCACGAAGATAACAGCCCTCTAACGCAAATCGGATCAAGCATCACTATCAACAAAGCTTGCCTCATTGCAAAAATAAAGCATTGCAGAATTTTATTTTTTTTTTCAAGAAAAGTTCACCCATAGCGCCGTGCCTGAGTTGGAGAAGTTGGAGTGATTGTGTACGGGCGTGCAAGGGTGAGAGAGAGCGCACACCCGCCGTGGCAATGTTTGGCTTGTTCTGGGCTGTCTGTCCGCATCCGCCGGGTTGCCCGAATGTGCTTTGTGTATGTGTTCAATGTACATGGATAAATAATGATCGGTCATACTTGCAGGCACTCATCAGTTGTGTGTCCGATAGGCTAAACCTGGCATTTATTCAGTTGATTGCTCTTCTAAGTGCGCCAGGTTGATGCCAATTATTATCGTGTTTACCTTGTAATACACAACTTTGCCTCTCCTTGTTACAAATCATCGTGCATCCAAACAACTTAAGCCAATGCAGCCTCCTATGTCAGAGTCGATTTACAATACTATAGCATATCGGATTATCACAATTGTTAAGTGTTTGCGTGTGTGTGGTTATGTAGGCTAAAGACTGATTGTGTTGGCTTGCATCCATGAAATATTGTAATGTTATGGGCCTACTGCAAAATGTATATCGGTATTGAGTCACAATCGGGAGATGGGAATTTTGCAAACTGGGTAAAAGAAAGCTTCGAAATAAACACTAGGCAATGTTGTTACTGGAGCTAGTAGGCTACTATCAAAACGTGGGATAACTAATCGGAAATCAGTCTCATTAATAATGAATGCACAGAGAAGGATTCAGAAATGTATATTGTGATTTATATATAAATTATTCATTCTCACAAATAAATTTCCATGCACACACAAATGGATACCGGTATGCATAAATGTAAAATAAATCCATAAACAAAAATAAGTTTCACAAACACATTTCACAAGACACACACAGATGTGTCTTGTTTTAAATAAATGTAGGCCTAATATAAATCCATATATATATGAATTAAAAAAATATTAGCAATTTTCCTCAAAAATGTATTTGGATGTTGGTACATTCATATACAAACTGTTAAACTTCAATTATCAAGACGCTTCTCATTTGTGAACTTGTTTGCATTTGTGTGTGAACTGGTCTGTATTTATATGTGGATTTTGGAGAGTCTTGTGACGTGGCTGGATGCATTTTTTTCAACAAGGAACTCTGCAGCCAATCAGATGCCTCCCTCGTTTTCAGCCAGTAAAAAATAAATAAAAGTATTGTTAATGTATGCACTGTTGTTCATTGACTAGCTCCAGCGCTTGTTGCTGCTTTGCTAAATGATAGCAACTCTCCACTCATTCTCCTCTGACCATGCATTTAATTGGATTTAACGGGCAGCAGTTCTCGGCAATTCCTCATTCTCACGTCTGACAGGTTCAACGTCTGTGGGCAGGGGCTCAGATGGGATTTTTGAACTGGGGGTGACCAAGCAGTCAGCAAATGATTTCAACTCAAAAAGTTATTTTTGTGTAATTTGGGATTTAACTAGTGCTCAAGTAGTTACTTTTTGTAATAGCCTATGGGACAATGGTTTGCACTAAAACCCCGAAATTCTCCCATTGAACCATTGGCCAGGATTCCTGGCCAATGGTTCAATGGGAGAATTTCGGAGGGGTCATTTTAAGATTTTCTGTCTCTCTCAGGAGTTAGACAGAGAGAAAGCCTGCAGCTGCTGTGGCCCTCCCTGGTTGCCACGACAACCAAAGCTTTTGTGGTGACCCACAACTACAACGATAGGACATTCACCAAGGGACTGTACCTTTTAAGGAAAAGGGTTTAGGGATAACAGTTCAGTTTTACGACCATTCTTGTACAGAATCCCCACTCTTTTCCCAAATAGCCGGCTGGTTCAAATATGTGGCTCCGCCTTTCCCTCCCCAGGACACAACTCGTGCACCGCAACTCACGCAACGCGACTCTCAGCCGGCGGCAATCAAGACTCAATAAAGACTCAATAAATGGGTTTGCAATGTGTTTATTAACAGCTATAAGAAACTCATAAGACCAATTATTAATGTTATTAACAGTGATGCCAATAAGGCATTATTTAGTAACGCGTTACTGGCCTCGGACCACTTTTTTCAGTAATGAGTAATCTAACGAATTACTATTTCCAAACCAGTAATTAGATTAAAGTTACTTATCAAAGTCCCTGTGCGTTACTATCTTTTTTTTTCATTTTCCTTAGTAAAAATGTATGTTTTGGCTTTCTTCTTGCCTATCGGACGGGGATGAGTGACAACCAGTATCATTGTGTCACGTGTCAAGCATGCGACAACTCAAGCCGACAACTCACGTGTACGCACTACACCGCGCCTCAAACGCAAAACAACAATGGAGGGAGGAGAGACCATGGGAGAGAGATGCGCGTTTTCTAGCGCGAAATACGTCACTATTTTCAGTTTGCGTCAGCTAAAGGTGACATTATTAAGGTTTAATGCACACTCTGTGCTCGCGCCGGCAAAATGCTATCTAGCTTCAAGAACACTACGTCAAATTTAAAGAGTTTGTGTATTATGTGTTGCACTGTATTTCGTTGTCTGTTATGCCAGTTATTTTATGTGCATGCATTGCAATGTTCTACTTGTCAATCAGTTTGGGGAGCGAATCAACAGGTCAGCTGGGGGAGGGGCTTGGGAGAACAGGAGGGTGGGGGGCTTGCTCGTTGAAAGGACCGGGTTCTGGGGTGGGTGTTTCCTGGGTAACCGGTGGTTGTGGATTTTTGCCATTGTTTACGGGTTACAGTGACCGTACTTATGACTGGACATTGTTGTCACCTGCGAGGTCATTACATTGGTGTCAGAAGTGAAAGATTTTTTATTTATTTAATTTTTTTCGGTCCTGCTCGGTTAGCTCTGTTTTTGTTGTCGTTTTTTCTCAACGCAATTTTTTTCACAAAAACATCAATTTAAAAAAAGGAAATTGTTTTAAGTCCAACTTAAATTGTCAGGAGGTGCATTGTAGACGTTGCACTTCCAATAAACTTAGTATCGGCAAAACCGGCTGTAATTTTTTATTTTTAGGTGGCAAGGGGGTTTTCGCAGCTAAATTGAACTAATAAAGTAACTTGTAATCTAACTTAGTTACTTTTAAAATCAAGCAATCAGTCAAGTAACTAAGTTACTATTTTAAGGAGTAACTAGTATTCAGTAATCAGATTACTTTTTCAAGGTAACTGTGGCAACACTGGTTAGCAAGCAATCAATAAATAGTTAACAAGTTTCTGTGCTTATAAAAGTCTTATAATCTCACAATAAACATGTTTATTATGTTATAATTAACACTTATTGATAGTCTTAACACAAATAAATGTTAGTAGGCATATAATAAGGGTCTTGTTATATATTGACTAAGGCTTATTACAAGGACCTTATTATAAAGTGTTACGTTAAAAGTCCTCTGAAATGGAACCTTGTGGTGTAACTGTTAGCACTTTGACTAAAACTGACCTGAGAGTTTCCAGTGTACAGTGTGGGCTCCCCAGTCCATCAGAGAGCAGCTTCACTCCTGAATCCTGAAGATCATTGGTACTCAGGTCCAGCTCTCTCAGACTAGAGGAGTTGGAGCTGAGAACTGAGGCCAGAGCTTCACAGCATCTCTCTGACAGCTTACAGCCATTCAGCCTTTACACACAAGAAACCAAACGTGTTAGGAACCGTGATTAAAGGTTATATTAGGCTTTTCCTATAATATATATTTGACAAATGAATATACAGGATATCTTTAAATGTTAGCTTTATATTTGCTGTAAAATGTTGATAGTAACAACAATACTAATAGCAGTTGTTTTGTAGTTCTGAAAACTATCATGGTATTACTTTCATAGTAGTATGTATATTGTGTTGTGTGTATCCTAAAACATGTTCTAAGTATGCTATCATACAGTTTTGTATGTTATTTTAACTTTAATATTGAAGAATAACTTATATTGTGTTGTGTGTATTGTAATACAATTTATTAGTGAACCTACAGAGATGTTTTGGAGGCTTTGATCACTGGGAGCAGCCCCAGAAGACCCTCCTCAGAAGCAGAGTATTTCTTCAGGTAAAACACGTCCAGCTCCTCCTCTGATGTCAGTAAGATGAAGACCAGGGCTGACCACTGAGCAGAGGAGAGAGATTCGGTGGAGATACTTCCGGATGTCAGGTACTGTTGGATGTCCTCCACTAGAGAACGGTCGTTCAGCTCATTCAGACAGTGGAACAGATTGATGCATCTCTCTTGAGAGAGATCTCCACCAATCTTCTCCTTGATGTAATGGACTATTTGGGTATTGTTACGTGACCTTCCTGTCTGTCCCGGCAGAACTTTTTTAGTTAGATTGCCCAGTAATGTATTTCCTCTTGGTCCCAACAAATCTTGTAGGAGCATCTGATTGGTCTCTAGAGAGAGGCCCAGGAGAAAGCGGAGGAACAAGTCCAGTTTTCCATTCTCACTCTGTAAGGCCTTGTCCACCGCACTCTGGTAGAGGAAGAGGAGTTCATCTTCACTCGAGGTTGGCTGTTCTTCAGATATCACATTGACACCAGTGTTGATGTAGGACAGAAATACATAAAGGGCAGCTAGAAACTCCTCGATGCTCAGATGGACAAAGCAGAACACCATGCCCTGGTACAGCCCACGCTCCTCTTTAAAGACCTGGGTGAACACTCCTGAGTACACTGAAGCTGCTCTGACATCAATGCCACACTCTGCCAAGTCTGCCTCGTAGAAGATCAGGTTGCCTGTCTCCAGCTGGTTAAAAGCCAGTTTCTCCAAGAGAAACAATGATCTCTTTGCTCTCTGAACTCCAGTGTTGATCTGTTTCAGCTCTCCCACGATACTTCCTGTCCCCCTGTATGGACTGAACCCTCAGAAAGTGGCTGTACATCTGAGTCACGGTCTTGGGCCCCTCTTCTCCTCTCTTGGACGTTTTGAAGAAGTCCTCCAGAACTGTTGCAGTGATCCAACAAAAGACTGGGATGTGACACATGATGTGGAGGCTTCGAGATTTCTTGACGTGAGAGATGATTTTTCTGGCCAGTGTCCCCTCTCTCAATCTCTTCCTGAAGTACTCCTCCTTCTGTGGGTCATTGAACCCTCTCACCTCGGTCACCATATCAACACACTCAGCAGGGATCTGATTGGCTGCCGCAGGGCGTGTGGTTATCCAGATGTGAGCAGAGGGAAGCAGGACTCCCCTGATGATGTTTGTCAGCAGCACGTCCACTGAGGTTGGCTTGGTGATATCAGTCCAGATTGGGTTGATCCAGACCATCCAAGATGAAGACTTTTTGGTCATGGTCGGATCCGTAGATTTCTAATTCTTTGGTTCCAACAGAAAACTGATGAAGAAGTTCCACCAAGCTAAACTGTTTCCCTTTCAGTAAATTCAGCTCTCTGAAAGTGAGGAGAAATGTGAAGTCTATGTTGTGGTTGGCTTTGCCTTCAGCCCAGTCCAGAGTGAACTTGTGTGTTAAGATGGTTTTACCAATGCCGGCCACTCCGGTTGTCATTACTGTTCTGATTGGTTTATCTTGTGCAGGTGAGGGTTTAAATATGTCTTCACATCTGATTGGTGTTTCCTCATTGCCTGGCTTCCTGGAAGCCTTCTCAATCTTTCTGATCTCATGTTCCTTGTTGACCTCTCCATTGCCTCTCTCTGTGATGAAGAGCTCTGTATATATCTCATTCAGAGGTCTCTGCTCTCCTGCTCTAGCGATTCCCTCAAACACATACTGGAACTTCTTCTTCAGATGGGACTTGAGTTCATGCTTGCATTGGACAGAAACAGCTCCTATATCACAAATCAGAAGACACATACTATACATATTTCCAAGCAATATGACAGGTGTAAGGACAGAAGTATTGTAAATGAAGGGTTTAGATGCAAAAGCCTCTAAATCAGTCTGACCACTTTTCTTCTAAATTACCATTTTTTATCAGGCTTCTATGTTCATGTTCTGTCATTTTATTTTAAAGGCAATTATACGGTTATTAGTTAATGAATTCAGCTTTTTTTAAAAAATGTAAAAAAATATATTTTTGTTTTTTTGACCAAATTAAATTCTCTTTTGCATCAAAACCAGGTAAATCCACAGGTACTTTTTTGGCAAAAACCTCTAAATCCACTTCTTTGGAAAAAAAAGTAGTAAAATCACTTAAGATGCATCAAAAACACTGAAAATTGTGAAAGCTAACACAAAGAAATATAAAATTTCTAAGGGGGTTTGGTGTGTGTGGATGGGGGGGGGGGGGGGGGTCGTTTAGAACATCCATATTATCTATATCAATGTTCCGCACAAATATTCGGATGAGATCTGCAGTCATGTTCTAGTCCTAACCCATTTCACTGCAGTCACTAAACAAAGGCAAAAGGCCCCAATATGTAATAATAATAATAAAGAAACAGTCACAAAGCATAACTTCAATGGCATTTATTTTAACAATAATATAAGTTAAATACATTCAAAATAGCTGCAGTATAGCCTACAAAAATATATTAAATTATAAAATAAAATAGAGGTAGAGGTGAGAGAGGAGGTAGAAATTAATATTTTTTTTGGGCGTTTTTTCGCCGTTTTTTTCCGGCCGTTACTTAGCTGACAAATGACAGGTTTGTCCATTTTGTCAAAATCTATGACCATCAAAATCCAAATCGAATCGCTAAAGATTATTAACGTAAATGTACTTTGTTGTTGATATCTGATAGCTGTCCAAAAAGCCGGCTCCTCGCGCCGCACTTTTGAAGTCACATGATTCCATGTTGCGTTGTGATTGGTTCTAAGAATGTAGAGGCTTTTGTTAACAAAGGGAAGTGATGTTTACAGGTTTTTGCCTACAAATGGAGATTTCAGACCAGGAAAAGAGTGGTATATAGCGGGTTTTGACACAAAATTATTTGATTAACGTATACTACGTGCGGGGAGCATTCACTCAATGTCTTTATCTCATTTTTGACGGAGGTGGCGTTTAGAGGCTTTTGCATCTGAACTCTTCAAATGTTACCTTATTTGAAACTTATAATTTGCTTAGTACTGCTATCATTGTTGAGTATCAGCAGAAAGGGACTCCCTAACCTGATTTAACAAGATAGTGGTGCATCTCTTCAACTGAGTTATTCTGCTCTTGATCTGCATTGTAATGTTTAAAATTCTTTAAGCTGACCCCCACAATATCCCTACATATCTGGCTCAAACCATTTAACGCGATACCCCCACAATAACCCTATACATCTGGATCAAACCATTTAACCAGATACCCAAACAAAACCCTGATATATCTGGATCAAACCATTTAACCTGATATACCCACAATAACCATACATATCTGGATCAAACTATTTAACCTCCAAGGCGAAATTTTTCTCCACATGCAAAAGATGCACGTTTAGAAATGCTCTACCTTGATCTACTTCAGTATGAACAAAATAAGAGTCCTCTACCGCACTTTCAAAATAAAAGTATTTCATCAGTGTTATAAAAAAATAACAGTTTAATCTCTTTCAAAATAAAAATCAATAGGAGTATTTTGTATTTTTAAAATAAGATTCTCATACCACTACCCAGAGAGTCAGCCAGTTCTTCCTGGTTCATCTCCATCAGGCAGAGCTTTGTGATGTCCACCACTCCCTTTATGGCGCGTCTCCTCTGCGCCTGCTTCTTATCATCCTCCTCCTCCTCCTCCTCCTCCTCTCTCTGACTCTCTGAGCATTGTGGGTAATCTGAGAAGATATCCCTCCAGAGCTTCTTCAGCTCCTTGTCTAGAAAAGCATGTGCGTTCTCCTCTGCCCTCTGAAAAAGAACAAACATCAAGGAGAACTTTACTCTCAACCAACTCAGGACATCAGAAGCATCTGTCCTAGATTAATGTCTCGCTGGTCTAAAGAGGGAAGACTGAGGACTATTAGCACCATAACTGTACGTTCACACCAAAAGCGAATTGAGCGACCAAATAACCGGAAGTCATTCACTTTCTATGGGCACGAGCGACCAGAGCGACCCAAGCGTCCAACGCTACCAGCGGCAAAAGTTGAGCGACCAGAGCGACCAAAAAAAGTTGAAAACGGCTGAACTTTATGCAAATTACTATGACGCGTATCAGCGACCAGATACTGACAGCCAATAGAAAAGTAGACGTTCTTTGCTTGCGTGGATCCCGGAGAACACCGAACACCGGCACTTTGGTTCCTACCTAATTTTTTTGGTTCCTTCCTACTGTCTTCACAAAATGTCAAATGAAAGTTTAATCGCGGCTGTAACTGGGCACCCGGTGTTGTACGATCCGAGCCTTTTTCACTTCCGAGATCGCAACAAAAAGGCTCTGGCCTGGGCAGAGGTGTCACGCGTGGTTGGTTGGTCTGGTGAGTTAGTTAATGAAACGTTTGAGATTATTGTAAAATAGGCGCGATACATGCCTGCTAACTGAAATCCTAGCATACTAATCTTCCTTGCTCTGAATGGGAGGATCTCGTTTTCAAATATCGAAAATACATTCGTTGGGCAAAGGAATAATACGTTGTGCAAAGGAATAATGCACGCATAATAATGCAATAATAATGCAAATGAATAATGATTATTAGTAAGTTAATCAATTAATAAGGCTTTTTTATAGAAAATCTTTGCGTGTAGAACGTTCGCATTAAGCAGGAGTCATTCGCATTTGCTCTCCGTACCCCCAATCTAACAAACCAATCGCGTGGAGTCATGCTGTAAACAAAACACGTTTTGTTTAATCGGCAAGATAAGGGATAAATGACAAGGGATATATCTCTTGTCTTTTATTCCTCTATTCCCGCTATTCCCCACTATTCACAGAGCCTGAGGTGAATCATTTTTAATAGAATAGTCTAATTTGACTTGACTAGGCTATCTATCTATCTAGCTAGATAGATAGATAGCCTAGTCAAGTTTTTATTAATACTAAATGACACAAATCGTCTGGAATTCATTTAGGTGATTCGGCTCACACAGGACAGTAGCCTACAAGACCACACAGAACAAGGGAGACAAGTCTGACTGGACATACACAAAATACTTCACATTAAAACTAGACACCCGTACATGTCCGCGGTTCAGTCTACTTCAGATTGTCGTGGAAGAACCAGGAACGTCGGAGAACCCAACGCGGTCATTTGAGATTCATAATATCGGCTCACACAGCTTTTGGCCGTGATAATATATATTATATGATATAGATATCTATGTATATGATATTATTGAGATATAGAGCTCCAGGACTCCCGTGTGTTCTAGAATATTTCCAGAACACGGCCAAAGGCTGTGTGCGCCTCGCCATTGCGATACATCCACTGTAAACAGAGCGCATGGTACCGTGGCTGCAAGCTGCTCAGGGCCACACCTCCACCCTCCTCCTTGACCCGCCTCGCACCTCCTCATTTGCATTATAGCTACAGACACCAAACCAGCGCATTTGGGGGAAGCTCAATGTGCGACTGGCTCGGAGTGGCTGTAACTCTGCACCACGGCGGAATTTCGGGAACGTCTTTGAATACTGTGTTAGTGGCCCACTAATACCTATATTAAAGCATCCATAAAATACCATGTCATGGCACCTTTAAGTAGAAGAAAATGATTGTAGGCCTTGCTGTTGCAAACTTTCTCAGGAAACAGACTTCCCGGTTCATCCACCTGTCTTCCTAATTTATACATTGTCATGTTTCATGAAGAACTTTTTAATTGATATAAGATTCTATAATTCGCTAGGTAGCTCCGTGTTAATGGGAAACAAAAGAAGGTGAATAATTAAAAACCTTTTTTGGATAAACTGGTTGACCAACTGTTGGCCCTTTTCCTCCCTCTCAGCTTTCTGTTTCTGATCCCCAGACTTCTTCCTCAATGACGACATGTCAAACTACTGACATTCTGTTCTCCGTCTGTTCTGCTTGTTAGCCCACAGAGTGGAAGACTGTGCTGAAATCTTGCTCCATGCAAGACTAAACCACCCAATAAAGAGAGGGATAAAATATAAGAGCTGAAGTCAAATGTCTTGTTTCATTTACACACCTTGATCAGCTCTGTTTGATTCTGCTGTACATACTGAGCACTGGTAATCTTTGAACTCTCCTGTGGTTGCCTGTGGAGAACATGCACAGACACACACACACACACACACACACACACACACACACACACACACACACACACACACACACACACACACACACACACACACACACACACACACACACACAAATTGATCTTTTAAATTGAATTTTTTCTTACTTGCAAGCAACTGGTTTCACCTGTTTAAAACTCCTACCTCTCCTCTCTGGAGGGGCGTCCATCTTTAAAACTTACAGAGATTAACAAGATTAACAAGAATGGATGTCTGAGAGATTCTATCATTTTATAATCTCTGAAAAATCCTTACTGTGGTAACCCGAGGGCAATAATGCACGCACACTTTAAACTCAGTTAGGGTCTTTACTGAAAACCATCTCACGGCATAACAGCCAATGTATAGAACGATACATTCCGGTGCAGAGCGAACTGTAGACTACAGACTAATGATGGAGTCATGTTATGATGGAGTCACTGCTGAGCTCTGAGATAGATGATACACACACACACACACACACACACACACACACACACACACACACACACACACACACACACACACACACACACACACACACACACACACACACACACACACACACACACACACACACACACCTGATGTGTAAATATTAGGGCCAGTCCCAATACACCCCCTAGCCCTACTTTTTAACCCTATCCCTAAATTGCGCGCGTTCCCGCGAGGGTAGTGGTGTCCCAATTGCTCTTTGCATGTAGGGGTAGTGGACATAACGATGCAGTGACGTAGCAAGTGGTGTCCCAATCCCTAGGGAAGATTACAAGCCCTACCCTTTGTGGCTTCATTTCGAGGGTGAAGTGGTAGTGGATGAATTCTAGTGGTAGTGGATGAGGGCTAGTGGTTGTGAGTAGGGTGAACACTGGGATTGGGCCTTAGTCTGCAACAAGCAACTGGTCTACTAGTTTGCCTGTTTAAAACTCCAACCTCTCCTCTCTGGAGGGGCGTCCATCTTTAAGGTCAGGAGGATGTCCCATAGACCAGTCACTCTTCATGGAGACACAGCTGGGTCCAGGGGAGTCTGCTCTCTCCAGCCTCCTTCTAGAAACAGAAGAACCAGTATTGATGGATGTGTGGAGTGCGGTAAATGACGAGACAAGAGACGGAGATGGGTCGAGTCGGCTTTACTCTCCACTTCAATAAATCAAGTGTTACTCATGAGTTCAGAACATAACTGCCGTAAACCAGAACTATCGTAAAAAACAAGAACGGTCGTAAAACGAAACCGTTATCCCAAAACCCTTTTCCTTAAAAGGTACAGTCCCTTGGTGAATGTCTTACCATTGTAGTTGTGGGTCACCACAGATGTCTGATATATGTTGTAGTTTTATAATCTCTGAAAAATCGACATCTCTTCTCAATAGACTGATTTCCATCTTTAAATCCAACACAATGTTCCATGGAGCTGTCACTCTTCATGGAGACACAGCTGGGTCCAAGGCAGTCTGCTCTCAACTGCTGCTTCAATAATACATTTGGGCTTCAACACGCACACAGCTTTTACTCAGACTAAAGTTGGACTAATGCTGAGCTCTGAGATGGACAACAGTCACAGACAGAAAAAGATCCTCACCTCTTAGCTTTGCTCTGGTGGCGAGGTTCCCCAGACAGAGTGGTTTTAGAGGTAGGACCCCCTTCCTCTCTCTCCTCATCCATAGTAGACTGGAGACCTGGACACAAACACAACTACATATTGTTTATAGGGCAGTTCAGCGTTGGTTTACTGTTTTTATAAGCTGCTTATTGTCAGTCCCAGGTGTCTGTTCTCTCTTTAATTAGGACGAGAGGCAGGATGGTCTTCCCTAGAAGAAAACCCTCTCATTCTCAATGAGGGGAAAGATGTGGAGATGCTGACCAGATGTTTCCAATAACTATTTAATAAGTATTAATTACTAACTATTTTATGACCCCATTCTACTCAGATGGTCTCTAAGGGCTTCAAATGTGTCGGATCAAGATAAAGTTCATGAGGCGGACATCATACCAACTGTTTCCTGTGCTGGTTAATATATATGGAGTCACTCATGTCGCATAACACCACAACCGTCTGATCCGGGCCCACAGAAAACAAGAACAAGATGATCTGTAAACACCTTCACTAACCAAGTCGTCTTCCTGACTAATAATAATAATATGACCCACTATGATGCAAATACAAAAACTGTATATTGTATTCTACGCATCTCATAATAATACTACTCATAATAATAATAACATTAACAACATAACAATACATATGTAACTAAAAAAAAAATAAAATTTTAGAATCTGCAACATTTTCTAATGAGAAAATAAAAGGATAATTCTGACGAACAGCAGTGTGACAGATTAACTCCTAACAGTGAGAGGTTTTCACAAACACGACAGTTTAAACATTAGGGTATTAACCTGACATATTTAATAATAATGTTTAGCAGTACTTGTTTACATAAAAATAGCAATCTTCCTATTGATGATATACTGTATAAGTGCTAGATATTTCTAATATATCAGTGATCAGAGTTGAGAACGGTACCTTTGTCTCCTTCCTGCTGCAATGAAGTGAGTCACACCAAACCGTTTGACTCATCAAGGAAATGATGCCCTGAACCAACCAGTTGGACCACTTCCCCTCGGACGTTAAGATTATTCTAAGGGTAGCCTCCGATACGCTGCTGTTCCATGACTCCACCCAGTAATGTGGAGTCAGACGGAGGGCTCTGACAGAGAAAAACAAAGAGACACTTGATAGTTCAGACAGCCCGTAGACCCTCCATGCTGTATCAGTGAGAGGGTTGAGGGGTAGGAAGGAGCTGCATCAGTGACTGAGTGTCTCTGTAGAGACACTCAGTCACTGATTCACTGCTTCACCGTAGAACCAACAGGAACACAAACAATGGAGAGACAATTACAGTTGTTTAAATGTGTTTCCTTAAAATTCCTTTCCTTACTTCAGAAATGTTGCAATTTACGGGTAAATATAACAACTGTTGCCATGATACAAACAGTAGATTTGCCAAGGATAAAAACTGAACATGCTAGGTAAATTCTAACTCCAAGGCGTGTGAACTGTGATAACTTGTTGTTCTAATTGAGTTTGGTACAGAACAGCAGATTTAGACCAAGGTCCTGTCAGTCAGGTCCTCTTCCTGCTCCCCAAGGTCCTCCTCCTCCTCCTCCTCCTCCTCCTCCTCCTCCTCCTCCTCCTCCTGATGTCCTCCTCTTCCTCCTCCTCCACCCACTCCTCCTTCTGGTTCCCATGGTGCTCTTCCTCCCCCACCCACTCCTCCTACTGGTTCCCTTGGTTCTCCTCCTCCTCCTCCTCCTCCTGATGTCCTCCTCTTTCTCCTCCTCCACCCACTCCTCCTTCTGGTGCTCCTCCTCCTCCCCCACCCACTCCTACTGGTTCCCATGGTTCTCCTCCTCCTCCTCTTCCTTCTCCTCCTCTCCTGATGTCCTCCTCCTCTCCTGATGTCCTCCTCCTCTTCCTCCTCCTCCTCCTCTTCCTCCTCTTCCTCCTCTCCTGATGTCCTTCTCCTCCTCTCTTGATGTCCTCCTCCTCCTCCTCCTCCTCCTCCTCCTCCTCCTCCTCCTCCTCCTCTCCTGATGTCCTCCTCTTCCTCCTCCTCTCCTGATGTCCTCCTCCTCCTCTTCCTTCTCCTTCTCTCCTTATGTCCTCCTCCTCCTCCTCTTCCTCCTCTCCTGATGGTTCCTCACAGATCAGAGGGCTGGTCAGGTGACCTCTTCATTCTAGTGTCTCTTAAATCAATCAATAAACTGAGTGGTTCTTCATGTGGATGAGGAGCGAGAGTCTACATAAACAGGACTACTGAGACAGGGTTTCATTACTACGCCTGTAGGTACACATCAGCATTTTGTTGTATTTTGTGTTAATGTTTTTTCAACAAAATGATGGATCACTTAAATCTGATGGATCACTTCACTTCAATCCCTCTCTGAAGCTAAAAGTTTTGCAGCTATTTAGCCATGAATTAGTTTTCAAATACATCTGCTTGTGAACAACTTGGATTAAATTCTATCCACTCAAAGATGTTGGATGGTTCTCACATCTTTTGATGCAAACCAGCAAATACAGGAACAAAGTTTTATTTAATTACTTTTTCTGTCAAATCAGTCCGGCAACATGGGCCCAAAAAAAGCCCAACAAGATGAGGAATCTCTGACATTGACCACTGTGCATGAGCAAGTTTTTTTAAAGACCTGATGAATCCACAAAAAATAAACTTCAAATCTTTTGTCAAAATGTTTGTCGATCCCACCACCCTAAGGGTTGACAACATCTTAAAATATGTAATCATTTTTGCAATACTCTCAAAAGGTGGTTTAATATGTTCTGATGAATCAGTTGTCAATATATTGACAATATATAGTGACATCTGATCATATAGTATTAAGACTTCATTTGGACTTTATATGGATCACACACACGCGAGTGCACACACACACACACAGACACACACACACACACACACACACACACACACACACACACACACACACACACACACACACACACACACACACACACACACACACACACACACACACACACACACACACACACACACACAATACTTCCATACTTGTTGACATAGAAGTGTACAATTTAATTTCCATTCATCATTCAGAAGCAGACATGAACGACACGGCAATGATTATAATGTTACTCAAATGGAAAATTTGGGTCATCTACATGGCTGCAACTGTTTCTGGTTTTATACCATTAAAGATTATAAACGCCAGTAAAGGAGAGCAGACAGTGATGAAATCTAGTCATTTATAGGGGTTATGTTTCTATAGGCCAGGTTATTCCCTCCATTATCTCTTTGTTAAATCATTCATCTCGGTGGGTTGGATTCCTCTCTTTTTTTTTCCTTCCTCAGATTGTTTCACATTTTACCAGAAGGTGTTCAGAAAGGTAACAAAGGCAAGAAGACACACACACACACACACACACACACACACACACACACACACACACACACACACACACACACACACACACACACACACACACACCACACACACACACACACACACACACACACACACACACACGTTGGATTATAGATTCAGAATAATGTGAACTCACAAAATGTCATAAAGCTGAAGTCCAGCATCAACTTCCACACGAAATGACACCTTGTTGGATAGATAGGATTTTCTTTAAACTTGCATGCTGTGGATTATGGAAGTAAAAGACTAGAGCTCAGTAACAAAACAATGCTTTCTTTAATTTATTCTCAGTATAAAATAAAGAATTCCCTGAGAATACCATGCACACAACAACACCTGAATCTCTCTCCTGTGAGGAGGTTTCCCGGCTTGGTTACACAACAGGAGCTCTTCCTACAGCGTCAGAGACATGAACTTTGGCCTATACTGTATTTCATGTTTTGGACACACATCTAAATAAGGGGGAACAGAGACCGTTCCCTGCCCATTCCAGGAACTACTGCAGGCTGAGGAGACAGGGAGATGTCCGAGCAAACAACACCAGCACCTCCCTGCCTCTACACACACACACACACACACACACACACACACACACACACACACACACACACACACACACACACACACACACACACACACACACACACACACACACACACACACAGACACACAAATTGATCTTTTAAATTGAATTTTTTCTTACTTGCAAGCAACTGGTTTCACATGTTTAAAACTCCTACCTCTCCTCTCTGGAGGGGCGTCCATCTTTAAAACTAACAGTAAGTTTCATAGAGCGGTCGCTCTTCAAGGAGTCATAGCTGTGTCCAGGGGAGTCAGCTCTCTCATGCTGGACGCTACTTACAGTGAATACTGATTTCCAGTGAAGAAAAGAAAAGTAGCTATTGGCTCTCCTAAAAGTCGCTAGAAGTCGCTAGATGACGTCATCGCATAATTTGCATAACTGCAAGTAAACATCCCATTCATTTTCTCCATAGCATAGCCATTATAATGAACAATTATTCATCGAAGGCGAAGTGGATAGTGGTAAAACAGAGGTAAACACTATCCACAGAGCCTGAGGAGAATAATTGTTTTATTACATACTACACGGGAACATCATCAAAACAAGCCAAAACCAGATTTCATAGGTTTTTTTAATGTTCAAAGCGTGACAATGGTCACGCGCACTCCATGATTGCGCCATCTAGGGAGGTTTCTGTGTAGTATGTTCTAAAACATTATTAGCCCTAATTTCATCACCATCCAAGGGAGACTTGTAAGACTTGATATAAGGCCCTGTACATGAAACAGTTTGCATGGTATCAACCTTGTTTTAAGAAAAACATAGTTTATGGGACAGAAATCTACCTCGCAATAGTGATAGTATGCTCGTGTATCGTCTCCAATAAACAGCTTTATCCAGCCCTTAAAGCAGTGTTTGCGTCCCACTCTTTTCTATATTTGTGTGGCTACAGTTTTGATTTTCGACATGGTAAAGACAGTTTGTGTAGCCTATTTGTCCCACACATACAGTGGACGAGGTGAGGTGAGTAAGTGACTGAGCCTGAGGCAGTGTGAGTCAAACTGTAACACAGTGATTTATTTAGTGCAGTGATTTATTATTTTATTTAAACAAAGAAAATATTACATTATCCCGCCCTGACTGTACATCGGGGGGCGGGATCAGTCGGCGGCGGCTTGCTGGCCGGGACGCGGATTCATTTGAAGCCCGGATGCCGAGGCGTGAACGTCTACTGTTAGCGCCTGCTAACAAAGCAGCTGGGAGGGACTGCTGCGCGAGGACTGGGCCGCCAGTCACCAATAACACCAGAAAAAGAAGCTAGATTTGTCCCTTTTAAAAAAAATAAAAGTCGCCAAAGGGGTCTGAAAAGGATGTCAGCACCTGGACGACTGCCCATCACCTGAGGCTTAACCTCAACAAAACCAAGCTCCTCCTAATCCCAGGGAAAGATTGCCCACACATGGACTTACTGGTCACCGTTGAGAACATCACTGTATCTCCTTCTCCAACTGCCAGCAACCTCGGTGTGGTATTGAACAATCAGTTATGCTGCACCGTAAACATCACTGCGGTGGCCCGATCCTGCAGATTTGCACTTTACAACATCCGCAGAATCCGGCCCTTCCTCACAAGGGAAGCAGCTCAGCTTCTAGTCCAATCATTGGTCATCTCCCGCCTCGACTACTGCAACTCACTCCTTGGCTGGAACTTCCTGCCTCTGCGATTAAACCCTTTGCAGCGCATCCAGAATGCGGCAGCGCGCCTCGTGTTTCAACCTACCGAAGTTTCTCCCATGTGACCCCCCTCTTCCGGGACCTCCACTGGCTCCCGGTAGTAGCTCGCATCAAATTTAAGACGATGGTACTGGCATACAAGGCAGTCGATGGAACTGCCCCTGCCTACCTCCAAGCATTGCTAAAGCCACACACCCCAGCTCGATCGCTCCGCTCAACTACCTCAGCTGGACGTCTGGTACCGCCATCGCTAAGAGCTAGCAAAGGTCGTTCAGCAAAGTCACAACTCTTCTCGGTTTTGGGACCTCAGTGGTGGAACGAGCTCCCTGCCGTTCTCAGGACCGCAGAGTCGCTCACTATCTTCCGAAAAAAGACTCAAGACTCACCTGTTCAGAGTCCACCTCGACTCTACATAGCCACCTTCCCCCCTCTGGCCACCATTGTACACTGTATTGTATTGTATTGTGTTGTATTGTATTGTATTATAGTACTTAACTGTGTAGCAACTGCAGTAGCTGCTATCATTGCTGTAACACAGGGAATTGGTTAGCCTAGATTGTTGTACTTGCACTTGGTTCTATGAAAATCCTTACTGTACCGATAGCGATATATTGTTGCACTTCTTATGACAAATGTACAGTCACTTTGGATAAAAGCGTCTGCTATGCCCTAAATGTAAAATGTAAATGTAAAAGCCGCTAAATATAGCAACAAAATCACTAAGTTGGCAACACTGTAAGGAGCAGGTAAGGGATAGACAGTGAATACTGATATATAAGATTAAGGAGCAGTGTTATGTTACATGTATGTTTTCCCCTGTGTAATTCAGTCTTTTATGTTTATTGATGGTCCTGTGTTCCCATCTACTGGCAAACTTTGGTATTTTTCTGAAACACGTTCTGATATGTATGCCTTGGACTCCATTATACTACATTCACTTGATCGGAAAGCATGGTGCTCGCGCTCGTCTTCACAATTGCGTCTTCTCTGGTTTCAAATTGGCCTTTGAAAGCATCGTTGGTACGTTATCTGTAATGATATGTTAAGATGATTTGATGTATAATGAGAATAATGGACAAGGAACACTTTTCTGAGTTAAGACACATAAAATACCACAAACCAAACAGACTAAAAAGGATAAACTAAAGAAATTTATGGTTTTACCTGTCCTCACACGTTTCTCAGAGTGGGGCAGGGGGGGGGGGGGGCAGCGGGGGTGGGCATCCTCTGAACTATACAGTGGGCAAAGTCACGCCCCTTCCGCTAGAGCCCAAGGGACCTATGAGTTCGAAAAATATGAACGGGTTTCAATGGAGCAACAGTAATTATTTTCTGGTACCAGTCTTGATATGCCCTGGATTACACATATGTTGTTTGTGGATTTAAATGATAATTTTTCATGCAAAGAAAAGTAAAAACTTTCCCGAAGAAGTTTGATAATGTTAGGTTTTGTGTGAGGTCGCTTTGTGAACTACAGCTCTTCGCTGTTCTCAACGCGAATGATATACGTCATCACCCGCACTTGGAACTCGGCACAGAGATGGCGATCTCTGTCCTCCTCTTCACCACTTTTTTCCAAGGGGAGGATAAAAGCATGTGGAGAGTTTCAGTTATGCCGATAGGGAGATTATCGGTCTTGTCCAAGCCAGTCGCAGGGAGCGTGACCTCGCTCGCTTTCTCGACAGCCCTTAACTGAACAATTGCACAATAAATGGTCAAACTGTTGGGATGAAAAATGATCATTTAAATGTGTAATTCGGGGCATAAAAAGACTGGGTCATGAAGATAATTACTTTCTCTCCATTGAAACCCATTTATATTTTTCGATCTCATAGGTCCCATTGGCTCTATATCATTGCCATTCAGGCAGACGAGACAACCGACATCTGCACTCATTGTCAGTTGGTGCTTGTGCTCCGGTACATGGATGGCAACAATAAAATTCAAGAACGCTTTTTGGAGTTTATCTTGCTTCAAAAATGCGACCGCTGATACAATTGCTGCTGCATTATTGGAAAGGCTGAGCACCATCCTTCCTGCGGGACAAGAGAGAAAACGAATCGCCCAGGCCTATGATGGTGCCGCAGTGATGCTACAGGTGGAGTGCAGCGTAAAGTTCAAGACGTCTACGGGAGTGCCTTCTACGTTCACAATTTTGCACATCAGCTGAACCTCATCAGTTGAAGCAGGCAACATCCCACATCCCAAAGATTGGCCAGGTTTTCTCTGATTTTTTTTTTTTCTCGACATCTTTTCACAAGTCCTTCAAACGAACGGCAGTGCTGGATGAAGTGGTGGCACACGACTATCAGCAGCTTCAACAACGCAATGGAATTTTGATGTCATATCAAGGAGAGAGGCCAGGGGGTTGTTTGAGGATGTTGGAAGATGAGGTTCTCTTTCTTCCTGGCGTTATTTCACAAAATCATGCCACATGTAGACATGCTGTTTAAGCAGTTGTAGAAGATGGACCTAGACTCTGTCTTCATCGCAGGGATCACCCAGAAGTTCACTCACAGCATACAGGCAATCAGGTAAGCTATGATTTTACATATTGGTTGAAATCATGCTTTTGTAGACTAAACAATAAATATCTCTCATAAATATCAGACTGGTGAATTTATTTGTGATGAATCTAGATAACATTGTCTGGGCCCAACACAACAATAGCACATATTTTAATACAGTTCTGGATTTATTTTACATCTCCAGCAAGTTGGTTTCTGATATAGTCATTTCAGGGTGGTAAGTGACTTGTGAAACTTGTTTTGGATCAGGGACTCCGTTCTCTCTCTGGTAATCTGGCAATAGAGGTAGGCAGTAACAGAAGATTTCTGTATTCTAGCCTGTTTTAACGTTTGTATTCTGAATTGTTATTATAGGACATATCTATCTACTGGAGAATGCAGAAATGATAGGAGTTATTTGCATTTACCGTAACACTTGGAACAGGCCTTTAATTCCTTTCAATTTTCCTTTTGGTCCACTGTTGCCACCTATTGGTCGTTTATTTTTCAAAATGTGTAGACACACCCGTCCAGTAAAAGGGACTTTTATAGTATTGTTGAACTGAGAAATGTGAAAACGTAATGTTTTCTGTGGTGACTGTAAGGAAATATATCACATGCGTGTCTTTAAAGTTACTTTTCTACAATTATGTATCATTTGATAGTGTGATACCATTATGAGCCATGCCATGGAGAGGTTATCCTTCACCAAGCATCTCATCAGTGCCACTCTCTTGCAGGGAGACTTGTTCCCACAACACCTTAAAAAGTTACCAGATACAGCCCTAGAAGCTACGGTGGATGCCTATCCCATGTTGGACAAAGCTAGACTAAAAACCAAACTGTCCCTGATCTACGAACAAGAGGGGCCAATTGCTCTGTCAGTTAGCATTGCTGCGCTTTAAAAACGTACTCCTTAAAACAGAGGTTTTGGAGTTTAACACGAAGCTGCACATGAGGTTGAACGTGATTGCTGTGTAACGACTCGTACAGGATCAGCTGATTCCTCGCTGACTCAGTTTAAACTGCTTGGAAACCGGAAGTACTCTGATTTCTAGTATACCGCAGAGCAGATGAGGTCTTAACTTCATGGTGGATGCATTTTGTGCTATAATTACCATCAAAAACTTAATGGGAATGTAAAGTGAACTTTAATATAATAAAACTATAATAAATAAAAACACTAATGACATTACTTTTTGTGGAAATCTGAGTCTGGAATCTGCCCTAACCTACGTCAATCAATTACTTGTCATAGTTTTCTCTTGGGGTGTGTATGCAAAAGTGATTACTTAATTATTTGAAGACAAACTAATAGGCCTATGCAAGTAATTAGGATAATGTCACGCCTTTCAATTCTCGAAGAAGGAGATTTAGGACCATTTTAGTTAAGCATTGACCTTTTTATGTTTCTTTGAATGGTACAATCCTCTGCGAGTTCATTAATTTTTTTTACATACAAATAATCTGTTCTTTGTAGTTTTAGTTGGCCACTTTAAGCAACACCTATATTGTAGCCTGCATTGTACTGAAGGCCTACCTGGTGTAATAAGTGTAAATGTATCATACCTATTAATAATAATTCATAAAACTAATTCTGTGTGTGTGTGTGTGTGTCGGTTATGATGGAGCCTTGTTTCATCCTGCAAACTGGTTTAGTCTGCTCTAAAACCACGTCGGTTTCAAGATTAGACTAACACGCACAAAATACGCCCTCTGGTGTCTGATGTGAATTGGACTGGAGCGTGGAGCCGACCGTGGCATCTTAACCGTAGATCTTAACAGTCCAAACACGCTCCAGTCCAATAGGTGGCGGCAATGGCATATAAGCAACTTTGTCTACCACCATTACGACTCAAAGAAGAAGAAGAACTGGCCAATTGGGGTTCTCTGATCCCGAACAAAGCCCGCCCCATTCTCTACAGATACGAATCCCGTTTGCAAGTACACAAATCTCTTTTGCACCACCTATACTGAGATATTTGGTGCAAAAGTCAGAGCGCGGGAGACTTGTGATTTGAAAGAGGAGAACGGCATTTGTGACCCGCAGCAGCAGATTCGAGCACTTGTAGTTAGTTACCACGTTTACATGATGTTTTTAAAGCGGAATTAATTAATTCGGAATTAAATAGTTCGGAATTAAAATATTTTCCCTCGAGTTTACATGGACATAATAATTCCGAATTGGGGTTTACATGGAAAACACGTTAAATCGCCTTTATTTAATTCCGCTCAACGTCTGGAGGTCGGGAAGGTTTCTGATTGGACAGGGGGGCACGTCGACGTATTTACGTCACCGGAAGAAAACAAACTCCAGCTGGCTACCGGCTTTTTTTTTCAACCGGCTTTTTTGTTCTTTATCTGTGTCGCGTCTCTGTCCGTATACCCTCCTTGTTGAAATTTTTCCTCAATCGCTTTGAAAATGTTGTTGTTTTTGTGTTTTCTTCCGTCCACCCTTTTCATTATTTGCAATTCTTCCAGCGTACTAATTAAATAAATTAAAAAAAAAAAAACTTCTGCTCCGGGCCGCCATCTTGCTGTGTGTGGAATATGTGCGTCATCGCGACAGAAGGGCACCGCAAGGAGCATGCGCAGAACGACCGGAATTAATTTTAAAAAGAATAAACGTTTACATGATCGAGGAATTAATTAATTCCGCTTTAAAATAGGAATAAACCACCCACTTAATTCGGAATTAAGTTTAATTCCGAATTATATTTTCACTCGGAATTAAGTGTTTACATGATATTTTTAATTCGGAATTAACTTTAATTCGGAATTAAATTATTTTAATTCGGAATTAAACCTCTCATGTAAACGGGGCAACTGACTTGTGTGTGTGCTGGAAAAATATCCAAGAAAAAAAAATCTATTTGTGAGAAAATATTGTACAGGTGCGCAACTCTCATTACATGAACTCAAATATTGATTTACAGATGTTCAAATTTTGTCCACGTCTTCACATTCTTTGATACAGGTGTGCAAATGTGTTTTTTCATTTTTACTGCAATAATTGGAGCAAAACATGTGAGAGCAGGAATGTCTTAATTTGTGGCTTGTAACAGAGGATTTTGCACTTGTAACAGAGGATTTGAGAAGGTGTAACTGTTGTGTTGTATTTGTGAGACACAAAAAAAATCTACACGTGTGCAACTCCTACTCTGTGACTTCAACTTTACTGATACACATTTGTGACTCTTTCTACAGGTACAAATTCACTGTCACAACTGCTCAGGACTTTTGCACCAAATATACCTTCATACCGGCTCGCTATTCTCTTAAACACACACACACACACACACACACACACACACACACACACACACACACACACACACACACACACACACACACACACACACACACACACACACACACACACACACACACACACACGTCCATTTTCGGAAATGTAGGGGGATATATGAGCTGCCCCACGTCTAATGGCATGACTCTAACCCTGTGTTCACACCAAACGCGACGGGGCGACAAGATCCCATACAAAGTGAACGTAGAGACGCGTATCGGGCGAAATTTTCGCGAGAGAAAACTGGCGACAAATGTTGATTCGTCGCGCCACACTTTCGCCGTCTTCTGGCGAGCGCGTTCACGTGGATTTGTGGCGTGACCAATTTGCTCGAGTTCAAATTTTTCAACTTTGACGCGAATTTCGCGTGATGACGCGTGATTACAGCCATCAGCGTTCACTTCCTTGAGTGACGTAGCGTTCACTTCCCGCTCAAGCTAAAGACATGCAATGCTTGTCTTTAAATGCTTGTCTTTAAATGCTTTTGTCTTTAAATGCTTTTGTCTTTAAATGCTTGTCTTTAAAAAGGTAAAGACATGCAATGCTCGTTATGTCGGACATGGTTGTAAAATGGAGGACCATGGAGTCAAGTTGTGACGCGACAAATTCGACAAAACTTGCACAGCGACAGATTATGATGTGTGGCGCGACAAAACTTCGGCGACAACGCGAACGGGCGACAAATTTCGCGTTTGGTGTGAACGTACGGTAAAGACACAAAGGTGTATGATTCTTCCTCCTGAACAGACAAAGTTTTCTGCACAACCTTTTCAGCATCCTTACACTAATGACCGCACTGTGGTTCTGTGCTAAAACAGCGAGGATCTCTTTATTGTTACACCCGATTCTGAAATACAATTTTACCAAATTATCTATTGGATTCAGTGCAGGCCCTGTGGAGCTGTTGCTATCTCTCCCAACTAATTTCAACTTTATTAATCTCGACATTTCGAGTTTAATGTTGATATGTTGACTTTAAAGTCGACGTGTCGACTTTAATCTCATCACGGCAAAAATATTTTTTTTCTTCATGTGTGGCCAGACGTGTCGACTTTAATCTCGTCACGGCAAAAAAAAAAAAATGTGTGGCCCTAATACTCCATCGTAACTTTCCCAGCCGATCCAGGGGGGTCCTTCCAATAACTTATAGAAAAACACCCGCCGGGACCATTTTAGCGCATAATGACTACTGCTGCATGCTTGTGGCAGTAATGCAATTCTGCTGAATTATTTGGAGGACTTATAGGCTACTTGTAGTGTAGTATTTTTAACAGCGTGGAATCTACAGCTGATCACTTTCACTGGCTAAGCAAAATGAATCCCGAAAATTTGAACCTCGATTGATCCTGAAAGCCTATATCCTAGAATAATTAATTTGTATTCCGTTTTAGGCCATCTCGCTAATGGTCACTTAAATGTATTTAAGCTCACCATCTCCAGTATTCAGAATTCAAAGCATTTATTCACAAATACGTTCTTGGAACCGTGTTTGTGTAACAAACCCAGCTCTCTTATCGATATACGTATATTGAACATGTTTTATATTGATATTGTCCAAAAGTCTATCACGATATGATAATTTATTGTTTTATTGCCCAGGCCTATCCACTAGCGCATGGTACCGTGGCCGCAAGCTGCTCAGGGCAACACCCCCACCCTCCACCTTGACCCACCTCTAAAAAACGACACGTTTGTGGAAAGCTCATTTGTGGGACTGGCTCTTAGTGGCTGTAATTCTGCACCGAGGCTGAATTTCTTGAACGTCTTCAAATACTGTATTAGGGGCCCACTAACACCTATATAAAAGCATAAAACATAAAGTAGCATGCCATGGGATCTTTATTAAGGTTAACTCTTGAGAAGGAGACTTGATGTCATCAAGCATGTTTGTGTTGGATACGGGTTCTCTCTATGGTTGCACAGCGTTGCAAAATAATAGGTTCCAATTTGAAAGATGTCAGACTGCTCTTTAGGATAAAAGATAGATGGGTGTCTCTGCCACCTTGTGTGTGTGTGTGTGTGTGTGTGTGTGTGTGTGTGTGTGTGTGTGTGTGTGTGTGTGTGTGTGTGTGTGTGTGTGTGTGTGTGTGTGTGTATATATATATATATTTTATATATATACTGTATATATACTGTATATATAGTTCACTAGATTACTTTTTTGTTTTAGTATACTGTGTGTGTATAATGTGTTAGTGGTTAAAAAAGTCAGACTCCACTGTTGTGTGTGTGGTAATATCCTCTCCACACTGATGAAGGGGTGAATGGAGACTCCACTGTTGTGTGTGTGGTAATATCCTCTCCACACTGATGAAGGGGTGAATGGAGACTCCACTGTTGGGTTTGAGGAAACGTCTCCAGAAGACTTGGAGGATTTCAACTGAACCAACAGAAAGAATCATCTGAACACATGAGAACGTTTAGTTGATCCACTGAGTAGTTTATTAACATTATACTTTAAGATTATACTATCATACTATTTAACATTATACATTGTACTCAATTACAAATCATAAACAGGTATCTTTAATAACGGAACATGTTTACTTGTTCTCAACAGAACAAAATAATTGTCCGTTTAAATTCAATCACAACAAATATAACACATCTTTCCCCTTTCAAATATAACACTTATCATTGAGGATTATATTGTCACATCTGCTTTAAATCAGGTTCCATGTCATGGATGGCAAAATAATAACGGATGTTGGATTCCTATGATACAGTTGAAAATATGTAAAATCTTAACCCAAAGGGAGACCTTAAACGACCATTAATAGTTTATCATGCTGAACCTTTCAGAAGCCCAATAAAATGCAGCATTTGGAGTTCAGTGGAGCATTTAAATCAAACACAAAGAGTTGTATTTCCACTGAACGGGTTGACCCCTCAGAGCACCAACAGCTGCTGTTCAACAACCTGATGGACTACAGGTACGTCAAACGTCCCTCCTCAGGACTCAGGACTGTGAGGACCCCCAGACCCAAGCGGCCCCCTCTAATCTGACGCTCAGCAGCCCAGTTGAACACGGAGGGCTGAGCGTGTTTATAGATTAATGAACAATGTGTGGGTGCGTTTATGTTTGTGTACATATGTGTGTGTGTTTATGTAGATTCATAAACAATGTGTTTGTGCGGGTGTTTGTGTGTTTATGTCTATACACATATGTGTCAGTGTGTTTTTGTCTGCATACGTGTGTGTAGTCCAGGGTTTCTCAAACGGTGGGGCACCCCCATTGAGGTGTCAGGGGGGGGCGCGAGCAGCAGGGGGGACTTAACTAACTAAAAAGACACTATTTTATTTTATCTATAATTTATCTATAATTAAATATCTTAATGTTAAATAATGTTGCACACAAAAAATAAATGTTTACAAGTCATGTATATTTTTTAAGGGAATAAGATGATGAAGTTGACCAGTGTTCACCTTTTAAAAGTATTTTGAATTAAATGGTAAATCATTTGCTCTTGTTTCTCTGTTTTGAGATTCACACATACTACGCAGTTTTGTTTAAATGTTACAAATTGAGTTCATGAGCTGAACTGGGAAATTGTTTTAAGTTGTTGCAGATGTTATCTCAGTAGCAGTTTTATTGATCTGTTTTGATAATAGCGTGATTGTATGCAGAATGCTGGTGCCAGCAACTCATACACTGGTACACTGGTTTTGTACAGATAAATTAATAAATATTAGCAGGTTTTCAATAGTATTTCAATAGTATTTCCCCCTAAGAGACAGAAATTTCTGTATGAATGATGTGTGTGTTTTATGTTTGTGTCCTTGTGTGTGTGTGTTTCTATGGTTCTGTGTGTCCATCTGTTTATAGATTCATGAACGGTGTGTGTGTGTGTGTGTGTGTGTGTGTGTGTGTGCGTGTGTGTGTGTGTGTGTGTGTGTGTGTGTGTGTGTGTGTGTGTGTGTGTGTGTGTGTGTGTGTGTGTGTGTGTGTGTGTGTGTGTGTGTGTAACTATAATGGACACAGAGACACTGAGGAACCAGCCTCATCCAACCAAAACCCAGTGAGGATGTCCTCCCGGGCGAAGTTGGACTGGAAGGTGTGGATGTGTGTCCGTGTGTCTGAGGACCCTTCTCCACCTGGGGACACTCTGTAGAAGGACAGAGTGCCAGCGGGCCGGTCCAAATACACTCCTACTCTGTTAGAACCAGCGGGGGGGAGACGTATGTCTGTATCACTACCGTTGTGACCGGCAACGTAACCACGATCACGACAAACAAGATTCCAGGACTTGTTGTTCCATCCAAGCCCGCTTTCATTACTACCTCCTCTCCTTGTGATTCCTCTGTATGCCACTCCTATATAAACCTCTCCTTCCCACTCTACCTCCCAGTAACAGCGGCTAGTCAGACCCTCTCTACACAACACCTGTCTCCAGTAGTCAAATCTCTCTGGGTGATCAGGATACGACTGGTTCTCTTCAACCCGCGTCACCTTTCTGTTGTCCTCAGACAGAGAGAGTAGTTTGTGGGCTGTGTTTGGGTCCAGTGTGAGTTCACAGGCATCTGACGGGAGAAACAGACATGATTAGGCTGCTAAAACATTATTAATCATCATAATCATAATCATCATAACCTCATTACTATTATTATAAAGAACAGTATCACCCCTAAAGATAATGATAGTATTCTGGATAAAATCGTAGATGAAATACACGTTTCATTATAAACATTTTATTATGAATATGTTGTGATATGTCTAATGTTAAAAATTATAATAATTATAAAAATAATAATTACAATAGCAACAACATAATTGTATTATTTATGATGTCTGTTTTTGAATATAGTTATAAACATATAATTAGGATTATTACACGGCTCTATTCAATGCTGCTCTCTGATTGGTCCAGCGCTGCGTTCTGTGGTCTGTTATTTCTGTATAACGGACCGTCGTCATGTATAACAGACCGTTGCTAGGGACAGCGCTCTGATCCCTGGAAACATACTAGCCTTTTAAAAATGGATCATTTCCGAAATATTAATTTCACCATCAATAGCAACGTCCAATTCAATATAAATAGCCTACTAAATAAAAACTTTACCGATCAATCCATGTCACATACACGTCCCATATCACAGGACAACAACGCCCAATTCAATATAAATATGCTACTAAATAAAAACTTTACAGACGAATCCTTGTCGCTGCTGAATCATTGTGGGTTATTATCTATTGTTTATTATTTATTTCACTCGTAAAGCCGTGTAATAAGCGGGATAATGTATAGTTAGTCGGTTGTTCCATACAACGCGTCGGGGTTCCATACAACCTGTCGGGGTTTATTTCTCCATAACAACCTCCGAACTATACATTATCCCTTACTTAATAGTATCCTGATTTTATGGAGTTATGGTGTTATGTAAACTCTGTTTTAAGATTATTGAAGATACAAGCGTGTTGATTTGTTAAACCTTTGAACAAAGGTTAACGATAAAATGAACAATAGTTGAGCGCTATATGCAGCAGTCACCAAAAAAATAATAACACTTGTGTGTGGGGGGGCATCCCCCCACCCCCCCCTGGAGAAAACTTTGAAAAATAACCCTTTAAATGGTTACTTCTGGTGAGATTTTTGGGGAAAAATGTACAGCTTCCAAATATATGCTTCCATATAGGGTAACATACATGATGTCAACCATCATCTTCATTCCCAGAAGGACAGATGTCACCTCCTGCTGTGTGGATGGAGTTTCCCTTCATGTTGCGTGTGGTTGTATGATCAACAGCATTACAGTTCTTTAGAGTATGGTTTCAGGCCTCAGCACTCACCTGTTCCTCTGAGGCGTCTGGGCAACATGTGACATTCACCTTCTCATCTGCCGTGCTCAACACTTTCTAGCCAACATGAGTGACAGCTGCCTTTAAACAGTTAATCTAGTGGGTTGAAATCCTTGTAGGAACATTCTGTCTCTGGTGTGACATGTGCTCTCCATCCTGAGGAGTATCCAGTCTCCAGCGTGGATCTCACGTCCAGCGGAGCCAGCGTAGCCCTGGTCTCCTGTGATTGTAGCTCGGATCCTTTCTTCTCAGATGGGAGGGGTGGAGCTCGAGAGCTGAGGCCAGGAAAAACAGCGTTCTGTTTGTGATCAGGCAGCCAGAAACTTTACACACACACACCACCCGCACACTCAACACACCCGCCACCCACACACACACCACACCACCAACACACACACACACACACACAACACACCAGGCACACCTTTTTATTTCTATCTGGATGACCATAGTTCCAACTAAAGTTAAAAGCGTTATTAACTTTCATTCATATTGCAAAAGCTTTCGGATTATTTTCATTCAATTCGGCTAGAGCCTCACACGTGTTACACTA